>JARJEC010148530.1:0-10784 GCA_030264575.1 Tachinus sp. AB-2021 | reverse complement strand
TTTGTTTCGATTGGTTAAGTTGGCAACATGTGGTGGTAAATTTTTCTTTATAAATTGCCATAACGGGTCTCGATTTGAACAGAATAACAAATGAAGAAAGGTAGTTGCTCAATTCTATAGTAATTTAACCCTAGAAATTACATTAGATTAGTTTTAGATCTACATTTTAATATGAATTTATAAAACACACTATAAATGTCAAAAAGAAGAATTTTGTTAATTTACAAGAAAACTATAAAATTTATAACAAAATGTCTTACACACAAATTTGTAAATCTCTAAAATCTGCAAATTTTGGTTTTTGTTTCATTAAGAAATTCCAAAACACGAAAAAGATTTCGCATCTTTTTATTTTTTATTGCTTTCTTTCTCTTCTTATAAGAGAAAATAAAAACCCAAACCCAACCCAAAAACAAAACCCATGTGATCAGTGTCAAAATTCGCGAAATACGAAGATATAAAAATAATATATAAAATCGGAGCAAGCGAACATGCCGAACAGAACGGCCGGATCCATCTTTAGTTTTAAACCCTCCTCGACCAACATTCTACTTATTTTAATGAATTTAAAATTATTATTTTTAACGTAAAGAACTGATGGCGGAAATATATTGTAGGAGGAAAAGTATTAGTACGCAATGCGACCTCTAGTTTTTTTAGAATTGTTTAAAAATTAATTAAAGTAAATTTTTGAATACTTCTAAAAAAATTTTTGAAGGAAAAATTTTGGATGAATGTGCTTATTACGAAAACTGAAATTTTTAAATTTAATTTAAAAAATAGTAATATTTATCTAAAATTATAACAATTGAAGAATGAATATTAAATAGTTAAAATTATGAAAATATTGAATCTGATTTTATAAAAATAAAATTAATAATAACCAAAAAAATTATATTCTAATATAATTTTTTTCTTAATTTTAACTACTTAATATTCATCCTTCATTTGATATAATTTTAGATAAATATTATTACTACATTCGAAAAGTTTTAAATTTTTAATCAAAAAAACTCGCGTTGTTAAAATTTTCAAAATTTTTGAAATATATGCAAATAACAAAAAGTGACAAACCTAAAAACAATCTCTTAGCTATTGCAGAAATAAAAAATTATTAAACCTCACTTAAACTTAATTACTACTTTATAACCTATAAGGTTCCATGCCTTTCTTCAATTACATATTAAGAAAATTGTTAGATTTTCCTCATCTAAACAATGAATCAAAATGGTTTTATAACGATTTTGTTAAATGTCTTAAATTGGATTGCTTTGTATCTCAAAGCAAATATTTACTGTTTTTAGTGAAACAGCTTAATTTAATATTAATACCAAAATTATTGCATCTTTTTACTTTGGGCTTCTAAGAAAATTTCATTAAGACTGTAGGGTTCCGCAAAAGTAAAATGTTGAGGATCACTGACCTAACCTAACCACTCACTGACTTTATTACCTTTATTAACCACTCCCTCACGCTGACATTATAAACCACTCACTCAGATTTTATTATACCTAGAAATGTTTATAGACTAAATGGCATCGTTTACTCTGCTGGCCATAGAAATTTATTATATAAAAATCTTAATCTGAATATTGTGGCAGCTTTTATTATAATGGCTCTCTCCTACTAAACGTGAATCTTTTAAATTTGATAATAAATTATTTTTTCTTCTATGTATTTTATATGGTCTTGTCTTTTTTTTAAGGATATGGTTAGGTGTTAGCATTGTATTATTTTTTGCTTATTTTATTCAGCAAAAGTTCTTGTCATCTTTCATCTAATGTATTGCTATGGTTATGGTTTAAGATGGGCCGGTTTCTGTTTTGCGAAAATCATACATATATTTGCGGCAATACATGATGTCTCCGGACATCATGTATTGCCGCAAATATGATGTCCGGAGACATCATGTGTTCTTGATGTATTGGTCTCAGCAAGTAGCTCTTGCAAATAACTTGCACATGATATTACCTTTTGGTTTTCTTCTCTGCTTAAGTAGTTAGTGTTAAATTTCCATGTCATTTTTCTTTCAATGTATTGATGTGGTTATGATTTAAGTTGGTTTGGTTATTGTTTTTCTCGGCTAATCTCCACCTATAACCGTTTTCATTATTCCACATGCATCTACTTTTGTTTCTGGTCTTTCTCTCATTTTTAATTTGTTCAGTTTATCAATGTTTTATCTTTAGTTTTTTTTTAGATTTATGTTCACAAAACATAGTTGTATTAATTGAATTCATTTCGGTAGATCTAAATTTGTAAGTTTTTCTTTCATTGAAATTCTTGAATTTATATTTGGGATTATTTTTTGTGTTCTTTGGTTGCCAGATATATTCTGGCCATCTCGAAAGTTTTATAGTATTGTGTAGTTCAATTACTTTCAAAAGATTGAAAACCAAACGCCTTGATTATAATTTTCTATAATATTGCAGAACATCTATATTTTGGTATGATTTTTTGTTTATTGTTATATTGTAAATATCAAAAAGGTATTTTACTAGAATTCAACATAACTAATAGTTTGAATTGAAAATTGAGTTTTTTCTCAAAACGAAATTTCTGCAAAATTTTAACTATTTAGTTAAAGGTGGCGTGGCATTCTAATCTTTTTTTAAATGCTGCTAAACTAATGGTTTGAAGGGAAAATGTGAGTTTTTTCTAAAAAAAAAATTTTTTACAAAATTTTAACTATTTAGTTTTAAGGTGGCGTGGCATTCTAATCGTTCATTAAAATGCTGCTAAATTAATGATTTGAAGTGAAAATATGAGTTTTTCTCAAAAAGAAATTTTTCCAAAATTTTAACTATTTAGTTAAAGGTGGCGTGGTATTCTAATTTTTCATTAAAATGCTGCTAAATTAATGATTTGAAGTGAAAATATGAGCTTTTCTCTAAAAGAAATTTCTGCAAAATTTTAACTATTTAGTTAAAGGTGGCGTGTCATTCTAATCTTTCTTTAAAATGCTGCTATACTAATAGTCTGAAGTGAAAATATGCGTATTTTCTTAAAAAAAAAATTCTGCAAAATTTTCAATTTAGTTATAAGTGACGTGGCATTTTAATATTTCTTTAAAATGCTGCTAAATTAATGGTTTTTAGTGAAAATATGAGTTTTTTTCTCAAAAAGAAATGTCTGCAAAATTTCAACTATTTATTTAAATACTGCCTATTTGCAGCAAAATTTACAGTCAGAACACATTTTATCAATGTTAAAACTGTATTCAGAAAATTAGTTTTTAAAACGCAATTTCTATGCAATATATTATTTTCAATATGCAAGCAATTCCTGGTAATTTGATTTTCAATATGTTTATTGTACGTTTGAATTTGCAAGGAATCTGCATTTCTTTAATTATTGTGTTTTGTGTGCTAAGTTTTGAATTAGATACTGTATCAGAAAACTATTAAAAAACCAAGAAGAAAAAAGAATTTCATTTCAAAATATAATATTTACTAACTATTTACTTCCACGCTTTCTTTTCATTTTATTTTTCAGAATGCAATTTATTTTTATTTAAGCTCGCATTTTACCTAAAATAATAAAAATTTAACAGGGTCTTTTACTCACACAATTATTTATATTCATTTCACGAAGAAACTTTTTTTGCAGTTATCTACATAAATAGTTGATTTTCTGAAAATATCATATTTTCAAAAATTGCGTTTTGAAAAACCTCCTCATATTATATAGAATTTCTTTATTTATTGGTTTAATTGTAGAAAGATGAAATTAACGCCATATAAAATAATTATTTTGATCTTTTGAAATATTTAAATTAACAGGCATCCTCTGTGCAGTACAATACACGATGCTATCACTGCCATTTTATGTATTATCTTGCATTTTGAATATAATATGAATATTTATATTATTATCTTTATATAAAGGGGACAATATTTTTACCTTTGAATGATATGATGATTTATAGTCTATTTTAAAGAGATGCTTGTTTATCGTCTTATAAATCATATATGTCAGAAAAGCTTTTGATAATTTTGATGACATATTATCCCGGAAAATCTGTATTAAGTTTTGCAGGTTAATGTACTCTTGAAATATTTTAGAGCCATATTGATTAAGCCAAGCCGAGATGGTTTTTAATACAACTCTTTGCTTTTCTAGCTATTATTGGCAAATAGATGATTAATTTGCTGCAATAAAATATCATATTTAATTAAAAACTCTATATTAATATTTATGCGGATACATTAAAACGAAAACAAATTTAGTAAATTAAAAAGCAATAGTATTATGCTTAATAAAACAATAACAGATATAGAAAAAAAAATGTGTGCTCAGTCGTCAATAATATTTTGACGTCATGGAGTCTTCGAGTTGTGTAGCATCAAATATAATCAAGCTATGATTGATTATCTAACGAAATCATCAATCCATTACCGTTCAATTCATAACTTCATAAAATATTCAACAAAGCTATACAGTAATCTGAACATACAATCAAAATGTATTATAATATTATTTAGTAAATGTAATTTTATATAACTTAGAGCGTAACATTATGATCGTTATTATTGTGATCGTACATGCTTATTAAATTAATAATTAATTTGAGTTTGTTAATTTCATTATTCAGGATCAGTTGAGTTGTTCAAATTATTCTGTTTTTAATTAACGTTGTATTGTTGATGATTATTTAATCAAGCGTGACATTAAAAAAATTAGTTAATTGAATTTGTAATAGCAAATATGGCTATTTAATATGTTAAAAAGTAAATATAAAATATTTTTCATAATTAATACTATTCTGGGTGTTTTAAGTGTATCTTTAAAAATCGGAACAAAATAAATAGACGACAATTTTTATTTTGATCTTTTTTGGCATACGTGTGCCAGTTTTTTAAAACCCGTTTTGTGACACCTTATTTGAAAGGTCTATAACTCAGTATTTTTAGAATTTAATTAATTTTTATACAAATAATTTTTATTAATTCTAAAAACTAAAAACGTATAAGATATATTGATTTAGAAATATGTGTGCTCTCATTAAAAATATTTTATATAAAAATATAATATGTTTTTCTTTTTCAAATAGTAAAAAAACCTTGTGAATACATTTAAAAATCCAAAATTAAAACTAACAATTCTTTCTTGGTTAATTTTAGTTACATCGAAAAAAGCAAATTATTTTTTTCCATAAGATATCTAAAAATATTTAAAAAATTATAATTTACATGAAAATAAATCATGGCATTTCATTATCATGTAGTTACTATATGTTATAATTTTTCTCTAGGTATTAAAATATTTTTTATCATTACCATAATCTATGTTTTCTGTGGCAATAATAATGTACAATTATGACTATTTAAATATTATAATATGTAATGCATTAACAATTTATAATTTTCAATTTTGTTAATAAAATTAAAATGGCAATTACTAAATAAACATTTCACAAATTTTATTTATTTGAGCTGTTACAGTGAATATGCTTTCATTGGATATAATATATTGAAATAATTTTCTGAATCATATCTCGTCGTACTCGTAGAAATAAATGTTTTTTTATAAATTTACCAACTGGTACTTCATTGCTCAGATACTTTCTTAGAAATATCATTAATTTGTTTTGTTATCCGCAAAAAAAGGCGGTGATCTTTGCAGTTACTGGATGAAGAGCAGTATAATTCGTGTAATAGCTCAAGGTTCTCTGGTAACAACAAATCTTCTTTGTTTGCATTTTTGTTGTTTCACTGATTTTTACTATTAATTTTTACTACTAATGAATGTCAACTAGTTTAATTTATGAGGTTGGCGAAACCTTGGCAATAAAGTTGTCTACTACTAAAAGTTCCAGCGTAAATCAATATAAAAATAAAAATATATTCAAAATGAAACGTTTGACAATAGATTGAACTTTATCTACGTTTTGAGAACTTGAAAAAACTTTTTAGCTTGAATTATTCTTTGATACATCAAGAGTGGAAGGTAAATCAGGTAAAGCCGACGCCCAAGGGACGCACAAGAAACGTTCCTGCGGGTAAGCGGAACGTGGCTGGATAATGCGGGGGTTGGATTCGCGCAGCAATGATAAAACCAGACGCATAAGTTATACCAACAAGGTGGGAAATAAAACCGGGAGATGACAAGCAATAAGGCGGTGGGTATTAGGTGGTGATATCTTATTCCGATTTAAAACAAGAGAGTTATCATATATCTTTATTTATGCTGCTATATTTCCGTAAATGTTATGGAATCGGGTGCAAATGTCGTATTACTTCTCATACATCGTGAGTTATTAAGTGGGTGAACGTTTGTGAAGCACTAGTAGTAACTTTTATCTATCCAATTACAAGTTAATGAATCATAAAATATTTAAACGTCTAATTTTATAATACCATTGCTAATTTCAAATTATATTCGGGTGCTAATATTTAAAATTTTACTTATTCTCCAAAGATAGACGGCCAACCATATTTTATTGTTTAGGTATTATAAAAGATTTTACTATTAATTGCAAAACCACAAAATATATAGGCACACATTTTGTTAAATCACTCACTCAATTTTTTTAAATTATAAATATAAGTTTTTACAAACTACTGATTTTGTTGAGATTAAGATTTCGTGTTCTACTATGTAATGGACTAAATATTTGATACACAATGACATTCCATCAAGTTTGTATATCTTGTTCTCTCGTCAAATGTCGCAGCAAGCATTTGAATTTTTAGTCTTCCTTTCCACTTGGGACGTTTTTCATACTTCAACAAAAATTGAGAACTTGTTTGCGCCACATCTATAGACGTTTTATTCGCATGGGACTGCTGCAGTATTCGTATAATACAAAAAAATAAATTATGTTTCCTATTTTTCATTACAATATAATTTTAGCAAATTATTATACATTACTGTAGTATATTTATATATATATATCGGGTAACAACTAAAACAGGTACTGGCCCATATCTTTTTTGTTTACGAATATTTCTTTATGAATATTTGTGGGTTGAAATAAATCATAAGACTACTCAATCGCTGAAAGATATCATTTGCGGTTAAACCGAAATAACACTAATTTTGGAATTTTAAGGTAACATAACATCATTTTATATTTTTGCAAAAAAAATTATAACTTTTTTAATAATTCAACCAAAACTATTTGTTTTGAATATTTTTGGTGGTCAATAGCAAAAAAAATCTACTTTCACGTGGTTATGGTACCAAGGGACTTGCATTTGGAAAAAGTTAGTTACAACCTAAATACTAATTATGTCATTTATAAAGCGCACAAATCACTCATTTTTGAAAAATATGGCAAAGTAATATTTTTCCGAATAACTTCATTGTATTTAGATGTTGTTGCTATAAAAAAATGAAAAAATTCAATTAATCTTGTTTTTCAAATGTTACCAAAACATCTGAAAATTTGGATTTATAGTAGTAATAGAGTAGTTATGCGGGTTCAGAGCCAAAATCCCATAAAGCTTACATGGGGGGGGGGGTAAAATTACTTTTAATCTCCTCTACTCCTACTTCTGTGACGCACAGCTTAAAGATGCTAAATGGATTGCATGCACACACAACTGGTAGTGATCGATTAATATGTCGGCTAGCAATTAGGGGTCGCATATTGGGGGTTGGAAATTAGCGGTGGACAATTATGAATTGGAGCACTATGGGTAGGGGTCACAAGAGCGATAATGATGGCTAGTAAGCAGATTACTAATATATTAGTAGGTAGGGGTGGTAGTTGCAAGCGCATAGCCGGTGTATAAGAGGTTGTATGTCCAAATATAGGGTGGTGTTTGGTAAAGAGGCACTAATAGCAGAAGATGGGGATTGCTTATAATGTTGATATTAGAGGTTGATATTGGGGGTTGCAACAAGTAGTAAAGAGTAAGGGGGCAATGGAACAAAAAAATCGGGTTTAACATCAGAAATCTACTATGAACTATATTTAAACTACTACTACTACAGATAAAGTTGCATAATTTGTTATACGTATGTATTACAAATTAATAACAATCCCAATTTCGGTTTATACGGCAAAAATATCAATTTTGTTGTTTTAAATACAAGGTTCTGAGAATTTCATTACTTTAGGACTTAGTTTATCATTACCTTCTAAAATATTTAATAGACTAATATAATACCTAGGGCAATACTTACCGAGATATTTTATGTTTCACTGTAGTAGCATATCAAGAATAAGTAGTATATTATGCAGGCCAAAAATATTATTCACGAGAAGCATAACAGCGAGTAAAGGTAGGGTTTTATTCAGCCAGCGTTTGCATTTGGCCGCAACTTCTGGATCGTCAATATAGAATGAAGTAATACACAGTAGAAACCTGACTTTGATAGTAGAGAAAAATTATTGCCATTATTACAAATAAATTAAAAATCACTCATAAAATGTTTATTAAAATATACTTATTGAGTTCATGTTTGAAAGACCTAGCAAAATAAAAGATTTTTCAAGCACTATCTGACAATTTCATGCTTATTTTATTTATTTTTATTAATAAAATGAGCTAACACAAAGGTTGGAGTTTGCGTTTCGAACATAATTTTGAGCAGTATAGAAGTAGCCGCGTTAAGGAACTCATTCTCATTTGAACACATTCTAGCAGTGTTGGTCGGCTGGACCAATCTCAAAGAAATCTCACCTTTTGTAATTCCGCGAGTCCATAATTGTATTACTACTAGAGTTTTGTTTTGTAACTTTTAATAATAAAATGAAATAATACATTTATTACTCAACACTTATTTATAAAGAATAATTTAAGGATGTTAGCATAATGGCTAAAAATAGTTACTTACAACTTTTTCTTTAGCATATAATTTGTGGATAATTATGCTTCAACAATAGTTGGACATTATAAGCATATCCTATCTACCCCGATACCGTGAATTTTAGCTTAATTTGTGCATCTTGTATTGTAACAAATTACTAACTCTATATACTCATATTCTGTTGCCATTTATTTGCGTCAGAGGCTTGAATTTCAAACACCTCCATTAATCTATGTCTTGGTCTTGATGCCAGGAGTTTTGAAGTTTTTTGTATTGTCCCAAATCTGGTACCAAATCTTTCAACGAACAGAGTCATCATTAATTTCAAAATATTTACCTTTTAATCTTAATCGTAGTCATATTCATGTATTTTGATAGATTCTTTCAAGTTCTTTCAAACAAATTTAACTACTAACTAATTGGCTTTTGGCATTTTGAGTCTACGAAACCTGGTTTTCCTATTAATTATCGAGAATTTACGCGATACATTTGAAACTTCCATTCAGCCATATCAAATAAAGTTTGGGCTGGAATAAGCGGTAACTGGTAAGATAATCAAAAACTATTAATTAGTTTTTGATTATCTTACCAGTTTTAAATGTAATGTTTTAAAAATTAAATTACTTAAATGATTTCCGTTATTGTCAATGCAGTCTTGAAGCCTTTAATGAAAGGACGCAGTTACCTTACAATCGCAGTGTCGCAGTGATATTTAGTTTTATTACTGCTTTGAGGTCTTTGAGAATTTTGTGTTCAATATTAATATATTAGTGCCTTTACGTTTACATTAATCGACCAAACGTAGATTGCGAGCGTTTAGTAAGTTGTATAACTTTGGACGCAGACAATTCTAATGCAGATTCCAACAACGACTTGATTTTACTATTATTCCTATTGGTGGAACAGGCTTAACAGTATCAAAAATGTGGGTCACGCACACCAAAATTACCTATCAAACCCCAGACTATAATTTAGGACCTATGCTATTGGAGTTTTATTAGGTTCGCTTCGGCATCATTTCGGAATATTTTGAAGAATAAACGTATTCTTCAAAATATTCCGAAATTGTTCCAAAGCAAACTTAATGAAACTTTTGCGTCCTCAATTTTAATATCAAAAATCAAAGTCGGCAATGAAGTATTAAAACTGCAATCTTTTTAGTTTGGGATCGGTAGTCAAAATTACAGCTGTAAAGGTGTCTTTACCTGAATATTGTTTTTGAAAAGTTGAAAATTGATTCAAAATGTTTTTACTAATTTTTAATTATTTAACGTTTAAGACTATAATATTGTTGTTTCTAAATGTGCCTATTAAGATGAGTCTTGTTACTAACTATTCATTAGGTTTATTTCGGAATAATTTTGGAATATTTTGAAGAACACCCCGACACTAAATTGAGCATGTTTCAAAACTCTAACTCATGTACCTCTATAACTTTATAATACATTTGGAATAGCTTATGTAAAATTTTTGGAACATTTTAATTTGAACAAATTGCGAACAGAAAGTGGCATAAACACGCGGACTCAAACCGACCATGTCCACTGTTGTACCTCTTCCACGAGCAAAGTAATGATCGTTCAAAATGGGGGCAATTAATTAACTGCTGCCTGTATAGCCAATATAACATATAGAATAATTGAAAAAGATGTTTAGATATTAATATCAGCTCCATTATTGCAAAATCTTTTTGAAGGTTTGAGCAGGACAATAATTTCAATAAGAATTACTACATTAGTTCGGGTTTATTCAGTTTCTCTACTCTTCATTACATGGCAACTAAGAAACAAACAAACAAACAAACACACATTATTAATATTTGATTCTAGCGTACTCAAGTAAAAAACTAGGATTAGATACCCTATTATTTAAAAATGTAAAAAAAATACTAGATTATTACTAGTTATGTTCTTAAAAGTTTAAGATTTTGGCGGTATTTTAGTCTTTTCAGAGGAACCTGTTCTATAATTGATATTCCACGATTTTTATTACTTATTTTATTAGCTTGTATATCATCGTAGGTT
>JARJEC010148495.1:0-13269 GCA_030264575.1 Tachinus sp. AB-2021 | reverse complement strand
TATTATATTATATTATATTATATTATATTATATTATATTATATTATATTATATTATATTATATTATATTATATTATATTATATTATATTATATTATATTATATTATATTATATTATATTACAAGGAACTGATAAAATGTTTCAAAACAGGGGCGTTATTTGCTGTTACTGCGCCACCATTTTTTAATAACAAAATATTTAATTACAAAGAGAAAAGAGAAATGAGAGGAAAAAAAAGGATTGTGCATGAATGGCTTGGAGCTGTAACATTATGGAAACATTATTTAAAAGCATCAAGATAGTGTATGATGTAATTGCAAAGGTTGGAAACATCGAGAGATATTACGAATTACAATGTGGGAACAAAAATGGCACTTTCTCCATCCATACACATGTACACCTATCGATATTGGTAGGTCAATAATTTGCTAATATCTAAACTTATTGGTGTTCGTCGATGTTTGGTATCGAATCAATTAATGCAATTTTGAAAGTCTCGGTGGCCATTGTAATGAAAGTAAACACGTATAAAGGGAATAAAAAGTATTTTAATTGTGATAATTATTAAGTAAATATATAAGTTAACGAGTAAACATTTAAAGCATGTAAAAGCACAATGTAAGCAGAATTTCTTTGTGGTTAATTTACGCCGTGTGCGTATGTGTTAATGACATATAGAGAGCGCTGTAAATTCTGCCTGACGACTAACGACTAACGACTAACGACTAACAACTAACGAGTAACGAGTAACGACTGACTAGTATATATAGTAGTATATATCTGGCGATGCAATGAGCGTTACTTGCCACTGTTCGACCACATTCACATCTTATAATAGGAATAGGACAAATAGACGGGAGCATCATACGCGACTCATAATTGCGCTCTTCAAAAATCGTCCGTGAATTACATCTCACGATACGTAAAATCAGCACACATGCACAAACATAAGCCAGACTTCCTTTGACAAAACCAACACCTCTTTCAGTATTCAACTATGATGAAAGCCGAAATGAAAATGACTGACCAGGGTGTCGTCTGGTCGAATCAAAACCACAAAAACCCATTTTCCAGGCTCGGCTCTGCTCGCACTTACTCACACTAGCTTCAAAACAGTGCATAAAGCGAGTGCTTTATATAATAAAAATAATATTTAGTAAAATTTCTTTTTCGCCGGAAGACATCGGATAACCCAAGCGTCGCGCGTCGCTTAGATATGATATAAAGATCAAATTGTTTGCCGTTAGCCCTCGGGGATTTTCGAATTGGAAACATCATTCGCTGAAAACGGCAAATCTCGCAATGTTTTATTGATATTTGATTTAATTTCTGTTTATTCATTCATATTTATAGTTTCGTACTTCTAACTTGTTATTATAAATTATAAAGTATTGTACGGTGCTTGGATTATTCACCTAACCCTTGGTGGGTTCCATTTAATCAGAATGCATTATCGTACGTGCAGCGTCAGTGATGATATTTCACTTGCGTTGCTGGTTAAAAAAATAACATTATCCATAATAGTTTGGTTTATTAAGTCATCATAAAAGACGTCGTATGTTATTGAAAGGTATTTTTTACGGGATCAAATAAACTGTTGAGAGTTGATGAATTATTAACAGTTCCTTTTTAAGCGTCCATCAATTTCTCGACGTACGTTTTCAATAAATAATTTTTCTCGGAATTAAATGACTTGTGGTATCAAATGTGAAAAGTCTAACATTTTAATTATTTCAATGTAAATGTAATTAATAACAATGCTTTTTTTAATACGATATTCTACACAAAAAAAAGTCATCAAAAAAGTTTTACCGGAACGAAGTTAATAATTGTATGGTTTGGTGAGGTTAAATTGTACAAACAAACAACCATTTATTGTGTGCATTATTAAATATTTAGTGGAAAAAATAAATGAAGCAGCCATTGTTCATGTAATCCGATTAGAATACGTTACATTACATTATCAATGATCAAACAAAATTTCATCCGGACTATAAACAAATGAGTGTTTATTTATATTCATGTAACTAAAGAAGAACATGAAAAATCGTTAGTGCTGTTTGTAATTGGTATAATTTGAACGCATTTAAGTCTTAATTATTTTTAACTTAAATATCGACTGTATTTGTGTATTTATCGATTTTTACCCAATGAATGAATGAATGAATAAATGAATGAAGGTGATCATTTGGTGTAATAATGCACAATAATGTGCTTTGTAAAGATATTGAATATAGTTATTAGTGGTTGTTTGTGCGGTTTAAAAGTAGCGCTGTGGCATAAAAAGAAAAGAAAAAGGTGAGGACTGAGAGATAATAATCGTACAAATAAGAAGTTGTTTTATTAGTTATAATGGCAATTAACATGGCGAGGAAGCGGCCGCGGTTGCGATAGGGAACTGCAGTTAACCACGAAAGTCGAATCGACCGAACAGAACCGAACTGAACGGAATGTGTAAAGGTATTTAAATTTTAAATATGTTGCGCTAAATAAATGAGGTATTTCGTTAGATTTTAATGAAGATAAGAAGCCGACGCATAATATGACTATGGAAGTCTTGATATATACTTCCGTTTTCGGTGCCTGTCATCGCTATCGAGCGCATTTTCACGCCGACGGTCGCATCGCATCGCATCGCATCGCATCGCATTGCCACGGCATTCGGTTCGGCCGGCCATCAAAGCTCAATACGCACTCCTATCTTGCTTCCTCTTTGATTAGTTAACATTTACTATTTACTCCCACAATTTCAATGCAATTTCATCATCAACTTTAATTAACGGTCAACTCTCTACCTTTTCAACGGCATTCAAAGCAATGACGAACACCCTAGTAAGCACCATACGAGCACACCACACTGCGCCACACTACGCCACACTACGCCACACTACGCCACTACAAACATTTCAAAATAATAATTAGATTCTCGTGAACTTTTTCATTTAAAATTTATTAATTATCATTTGCCCTGAAATGCATTCCCCCGCCATTTTAGACCAATTGTCCATCAATTTAATTGAAACGGAGTGCGTAGAAAGCGCCAATAAATCGAGTGGAGTATTTCAGTCGCGGAATAAAGATTGTATCCATTATTTTATTATCATGTTCTGCTAAAACTCGAATGGACGACCGATGATCGATAGCATACCGAGAATTTCCACCGGTTCGTACCTCCCCGATACCGTGTAATTAAATAACTAAATCCAAACATTCGAAATGTAAATAAATTTTTCAGCATCCGACTCTTGCGATCGCCGTTTCTTTCATACAATAACCGATTATTAAATGGCAATAAACAAGACGTGTTTGCATTTAGGGATTACGGCAAACTGCTCTCTGCACATTCTGCATAAGACTTAACCGACTCGAGTGCGTGCAAAGATGCATCTCTTTGCAATCCGTCAAGCGGCAGTTCATTAAATCTAGTGACTTTATAAAAAGCAATCAAACACACACACACACACACGTACTCAGTCGACTTATTAAATATATTTAAGATCTTAAACGCAACACTTGAAATTTTTTATTAAAAAGCCATTTATGCCAGATTTAAACACGTTTACTTATTCATAATTAATATTGAATTGGAATTTGCACAGAACACCGGCAACTAATAACAAATAAACGCTTACATTAGATTAAATAATTAATCACATTAAAGTTACGATCTAGGTGCAAATGATTCCTTACAAATCATCGCTTCCGATACAAAATAGAAAATTTTAAGTTGCCAGATAATCATAAGAATAATTGTATTGCGTTTCTTGGTACGTTCAAACAATAAACGCTTGATTTATTATAATTGATTGCGATTATGCGATTAGTTCCGTGCATTTTTTGTTTTGTTGCAAGTTTTATTAGCATTTAATCATGTACATATGTAATATTTAAATGGGAATGTTTGCGAGGTAGAATTTTATTTGAAAAAGACATTTGGATTTGAAACCTTCCAGCCATAAATTATTACGGAGCTTTTTCAGTTTGATTTTACGTAGTAAATTTTTAAGTGACAGTTTCAACCCATTCGTAAAGATGCTTATTCATTATTTATTGTGAATTTCCACCGGAAAATTACACTTAATGGGAAAAGTCAATATTCACACTCCCCGAAAAAAACAGAGAGATTGAGGCGGCGACAAAAGGCTTTAGTCTAATGCACCGCACCGACCATCGAATGATGCGCGGAATATATTCCTATTCAACCGCAATAAAAACGGATCAAATTTGACTGCCCTGCTATCAAAATGATTTGTGTAATGTCCGTCAAAATACGTGAAAATACGTGAAAATAAGCAAAACACTTTTCATTCAATAACCAATAATTAAACCGGAGTTTGTCAATCGGCCAGTTAAAAAAAATCAAAGGAAAAAATGCAAAGATAAATTTGTTCATTATTGCGCGATTAACAATAATTATGGAAACGTCCTAAAATACATTTTGAACACGAACATTCCGATTTGATTGTTTCTATCGAATTAATCGAATCATATGAACATTTTCATTTAATATTAATTTCTATATTTTAATAAATATTTAAATAATATAATTTTTAATTGAATTAAATTGTTGATTTAATTATGTAAATAGAAATATTTCATTTGGCTAATGGATTTTTGAAATGGAATTATGTTTTCGAATCGAAATTGTATTACGTAAAAAAGTATGAATGCAAGCAAGCAAGCAACGCTTTGAAATTATTGATTTAACAAAACGGTTCAAAGATATTACAAGTATAATTTTATTATTTTACGAATAATTACGGCCCATTTTGAATGTCGAATGTTGAATGTGAATTGATTTTTATAAATGTTCCATTTTTGCGCCAAATTAGGCTCTCTTGGTGGAGGTGAAGGAGCCGGGACCGTTATTATTCTATTATCAATTGATTTTCTAATGACATTCTAATACTAATAAATTGTAAAGATTAATTTAATTTAAATGCATTTGTCGTTTGGTTTTATTTGAGAAAGGAAAGAAATTCGTTTAACTTGTATCATCTGTTTTATTAGAAAAGTAAAATTGTTGCCGAGTTGTAAATAATGTAGCGCTTGTTTATTTGTAAAGTTCCAGTTATGTAAGGGTGATTTATAAGTTTGGATACAAATTGCTGGTGCATCAATGCGCGTGTTATTCTCTTGTGTGCGGCTGGTGGATGAGTAGATGGGTGGATGGGTGGATGGGTGGACGGTTAGATGGTTAGATGGTTAGATGGTTAGATGGTTAGATGGTCAGATGGTCAGATGGTTGCGTGCGTTTTAAAGATATGTGAAAGAAGTACTCGGGGTTGGCGAAGTACGGGAAAAATACGAATCCGCCCCCAGTAGATAGATGGCCTGACGCGATGTAAGGTTGTGAGACGGCTGTTGTCGATTCTGGATATGCTCTGGGGCTAATTAATGGTGGTTATTATCGAGATATTTGGCATAAGCTATACCGTCCTCCATAAACCAGTACGCATTCTGATCGGGCAAGCGATTGTGGCTGCAGACATGATCGTATGTTTTATTGGAGAAATCCGAATGTAAGTGCACATTGCATGCCATACCAGAGGTATGGCAAAAGCTTGAACCGGAGTTTGAAGCCGGTAAGGTAAGAGGTAAGAGGTAAGAGGTAAGAGCATAAGTCTCCGCGGTAAAAGTATTTCTCTTCGGCTGCACGGCTGCACGGCCGCACTGCTGCTCGGCTGCTTGGCTGCATTCTGCATCTACCTCTACCCAGAGTACAGTTTACCATTTCTACTGATTTCTACCTGCAGGTTTGCACATCACCTGCCTGGATCTCCGTCCTCCGAGTTGCGGCCGAAAGAGAACGAACCGGCGCACCAAAGAGGAGCGGGGTAAACTCGCGCTCAGCTTAGCGCAGCACACGGATACAAAATACGAACTCCGCCGTCCGCCAGATCGTATCCGACGGTTCAACAGACTGGTTGCAATCGCGACTGAACAGACGCCGACGAACGACGTCGCGTATCTTTCGCAAATGTCAACAATGCCAACCAGCCATGTGTATTGAAATGAAAATCGTCGAATCTCGCGAATATTCCTCGTCCACTGACTAAATACCGCGCGTATTAATAATAACTAAGAAATAAGAACAACGAACGGGAATATTTAATATAAAATTCCTTTTACACAACACAGCATCAACTGATTTTATCGCACGCGTTTCAATAAAGAAAAAATGAAACCCGGTTATCGGTATGTCCGAGAACATTTCGTGTAAGTTTAAAAGTTCAAGTGTTCACCTATGACTTCGATAGAGAACCCTAGCGCCTGCACCAAACAACTTGTGAAGATGCCAGCACAACTTTTAATAGCTTAGTGGTCGCGTGTGTTGTGAAATGGTCTTTGAAATGGCCGTGTTAGTTAAAAAGTGCGGGCTTATATTACCCGGATTCAAAGCGACTTCTTATTTGACTGTGGTCCTACTCGTTTGCCTGGAAACTGTACTTCTCTGCACCGAATCCACATGTTCCAAGTCATACCTCGTTCACTGGAATACAACAAACAGCATGTAAGTAATTGCCGTCAACACTTGGCGCTTTAGCGTTTTGGCGTTTTCAAATCGGCCCTCCAGCCCAAACACCGTCGCAAAAGCAAACGCAAACGCAAAAGCAAAAGCAAAATCAACAAACAAACTACACATCCCGTCTTCTGTCTTCTGATCAGGCGGATCAGGGATCGGAAAAGTTTCAAACCGGTAATCTCCGTCGCTCCGCGGACAGGTTTCATTTTTACTATTATGTTAATTAACATTTATGCACCTTTCGCGTTTCTACATATTCAAATATTCAAATATTCAGACATTTAAATATTCACTAACTACCACAATATAATCTGCTCCATAGAATTTTATATGTTTTCAAAAAATCCGGCGATGTCGCAATTACAAATATTTATTTATTAAATATTGAATTTTAAATTGGTATAATTTTAATTCTAAATAATTAGCACAGAATTTTTTTATTAAACCAAAGTGTCGCATAATAATTGCAATATTTTGTTTTAAAATTCACCGAGACAAAAATATGTATTAAAAATTAAATACTGAATGTTATTAATACGAGTCGAGTTCATCAAAAATAATATATGCTTTTTTATTTAAGCCGTACATAAAGAAATATTATTATCCATACTTCAAAATTAATTAAACAATTTTTTGTTTTATAACTTTTTGGTATGGTATATTACTCCCGCCATCTATCGGTAATGCAAAAACTTAATAATGAACCTTATCTACAAAAGGTAAACTTCAACAAATATTCTTTACAGTATATGTTTTCAATTTTTTTATTAACTAAATTTACTACCATAAAAAAATGTGTTGAGCACCGATGTACTCACAAAGGATGTGTAAACATATGCGCAGTAGCCCTGCAAGCGCCGCATGCACACATTGACGAACAATGTAAACTATAATACAGAATAAAATAAACCCACTTACATTAAAAAAAATGCTTTTTTCTAATTTTTTTGTTTATTTTGTTGAGAGGTTTTAATATTTACATAGGTATAGATAAAGTGCTAGCATTTTATGGTTTCTGTGCAACAGAATCGGCTATCTCTATAGAAAAAAATCAAAATCCAATAGAGGGCGCTTTTGAGATGTTTTGGAGTTTACATAGGTATAGCTAAAGTACTAGCATTTAATGGTTTCTGTGCGACAGAATCAGCTATCTATAGAAAAAATCAAAATCCAATAGATGGCGCTTTTGAGATGTTGAAAACAAACCCACGCGATCTGTCAGTTGTGGCCACAATAAATTATATTTTAAACAATTAAATTATGAACATTTACTATTATTCATCTCTAATAACCGAATCATTTTTGTGGAGAGTACGAAATGTATGAATGTAAATTGAAAGCTAAAAGTAAAAAGCACATAGCTTTCGCATACATTGAAAATGGACAGCTGGCTATTTTTTAGAAAGTCTTTCAACATTTAAAGTTTTGTTCTGTGGAATAAAAGAATAAAAAATAATCTCTATAGAAAAAATCAAAATCCAATAGATGGCGCTTTTGAGATATTGAAAACAAACCCACGTGATCTGTCAGTTGTGGACACAATAAGTTATATTGCTCGTAGATTTTGGGCCCTTTAAAGATATTTAAGCACTTTTCTCTATTATGAATAATGTATTATTTAGATTGTTGAGGTTATTTAAAAAAAAACACTATGATGGTAAGCTTGCTATAACATTGATCATGTGGGTTTTCTTTCCCCATTTGAGTAGTTCAAAATTTATCACCAGAGGTCAGCCACTTTACCGATTTTCTGTTAACCAATTATATTTTTAATTCTCCAATGGATGGGTGCAGTATGTGAGTCTACTTAGCTTTTTCGTGTATCTTTGAAAGCTCCAAATAAGAACATTTATTAAAACTCAATCAGCCACATTTTTTCTTAAACTATTTCAATAAATACCCAATTATTAAAACCGAAATTACAAAACCTATTAACTAACAAAGATATAAATTAATCACGAGATTGGGTTTGTTAAGTTATTTATTTATTATTAATAATGCGAATATTTCGTAGAAAGAATTTGTCAAAATATTTGACAATGCCTTAAACAGCCGGCACTAGTTGAGATAATGAAACAACAAAATAATAACCTTTTCTTAATGCAGAAAAAATGTAAATAAACAAGTATATGCTAATATGTTTATATCAATAATTAGCTTAAATGAAAATAGTTATTTTATAATTAGCAATGACAGTATGAGGCGGTGAAACATAATTAAGCTTGATTTTAAGTACGATTTGTAATAATTGGCTCAAGACAATTGCAAGCAAACAAAAGCTGTGCCTAAAATAAATGAAACATGTTAATTATCGGTAAACTTAAATAAACATGCAGGATTGTTAATAAATTATCGAAATGTTGTAGTTCGGCTGGTTATACGGAAAGCGAGAATGTCATAATACTTACCAGCCACGAACATCTTGAAGGAATTCTGGTTTTTGGCACCTATACTTACTCGTGTTCCAGCGACTGCACAAAAAGCATTCCGCTGCATCCACAACGAATTCCGCTGTCCCGTTTTTTTGCATTTCCTCTTTCAACTTAAATTAAATCACTTTTTTAATAAAACAATCAAAATTTGAAGTTCATGTTTCGTGTTATTGTTTAATTGTAGCTGATAATTGGCAGACAAGCAAGCAACAAATATTCATTTAGAAAATTACAATTACGCAATTACACAATAGCAATGCTTTATAAAGTTTATAAGTAATGCTTTGTAGTATGTAGGACATTTGAATATTTTCCAATTGCCCGTTAGTTATATTGTAACTGTGCAATTTGTATTTTTAGTACCGCCTCGTGAACGCCTTATGAACGCAGCTTAAAGCAAACCGCGCATATTGTTTTTAGTTATGACTTGTCGGACATTTGCAATAAATTATCGGCCGATTCCAAGCTAATTCAATTTGAGAAAGTATTTCTATATATTTCTTGCATTTCCCACCCATATTTATTTCCAAATCATTTTGTTTTAAACAATTAAATTATGAACATTTACTATTATTCATCTCTAATAACCGAATCATTTTTGTGGAGAGTACGAAACGTATGAATGTAAATTGAAAGCTAAAAGTAAAAAGCACATAGCTTTCGCATACATTGAAAATACACAGGTGGCTATTTTTTAGAAAGTCTTTCAACATTTAAAGTTTTGTTTTGTGGAATAAAAGAATAAAAAATAATCGAGATATTTTTGATTGTCGCTAATGGATATTTTATGCGACCACTCCTGCAATTTTATATTTATATTTGTTTCCGATCAACTAGCCCAAACTTAAAAAAATATGTATATGCCCACTATCTTTATTCGCAATGTGAGAGTGTAAAGATTACACATGTTTATGATGGGCTATAAACTTTCGAGATTTTCTCGGCTTGTAAATATATTTTTTTATAAAAGAAGAATCGAATTAATAAAAATTCCAAGATAATGAATTGTTTATAGGTTTGCTGTGGCAAAGGAGTGAATCATTCGGAGGTATATAAATTATATAAATTTGCCAAATTAAATTAAAGCCAGAATATCGTTACACAAATTGATTATTATGTCAAAATTTGATTCGCAACACGAAGGCGATATTAAATTAATAGCAACGTGCGGTCGGTCGGTCGGTCGGTCGGTCGGTCGGTGTATTAGAATATAAAATTTGCCAAATCGATGTTGTGGAAGAATTCGAAGGCAAATATTTAAATTTCAAAATCACTCCCTACAGATTCGTGCTCAATTCCAACCTCCCGTAAGCAACATACACGGAATTTCATAATTTCACCACTTCTCATTTATTTAACCCCTCAATTGTCACCTCATATATTACTTTTATATTCTGATAATTGAATGTCGCCGATCATAACCGCTCAATTATTAACACCCAAATCACCAAAGCTATTAACTAAGAAAAATATCAATTTTTTCTTAGTTATATTTTTTTAAATATACATAATGCGGTTTTGTAAAGCTTTTCACATACCCAAACGTGCCAACCTGTTGTATATCTTTACCTGACTGCAGTTTCGAATCCGAACAAATTTGTTTCTAAAGTAATTATTATTATCAGTCAGCGAGTAATAATGTCAATTAGAATAGTTGGTGTGGTATTAATACGAATCAACGCAAAAGGATCAAATTGAATGAGAATGAGAGATTGAGAAAACAGGAAAATCTGAGTTGGATAGAACGAGAGAACGAGAGAACGAGAGAACGAAAGACTGACTATAAATAAATAGTGTGAGTACCGAGAGAACAGAAATAGGGCGACGTTAAATAACGCGTTAAAAAAGCATGAGTACCACTTTCAGGAATCCGCAATGCACATCATCAAAATAAATGTCTTTTAAATCATCCACACATGTGCAAATAAGAATGTCGAACACATAAACTATCCGTAGCCAATGTTCATAAATTTATGCCTCGCTAAATTTTTAGTGTACTTATATTACTTACTACGAAAATGCCCGCCGCGTGATACAATATATTAGTACACGCCAACACGCCAACACGCTGTATCTGAAAGAGTAAAAGACCTTCTGCCTGGACTTTTCGTTAAACCCACTTCTATGCATTATGCATTCCTCACTGAAAAAAGACCGAACCGAACACAAAGCAAATAAAAAAATCGAATAAATCCTTCCTTCCCATCAAGCTCTATAAAACATTTCATAATTTAACCCGATAAGTGATTTCATTTTTTTTTTTAACAAACCAAACCGAACCGAACCAAACCAAATGAATCGAGCGAAAAGATGCTGCAAATGAAAACTAATCATTTGGATCCCCGCAGGTAACTCGGTAAAAACTTGATTAAAGCAATATCACTCGCTTGGAAACCGGATAGAAAATAGCAAAGTAAGCACTCGAAACTTATATATGCGCCGCGCCGACTATTTTCAGTTCCCACAGATATTTTTGACTACAATACAAATCGACTCCCTGTAATAAAATTAGCGCTGAATCGACTTGAAAAGAATTTCAAGCGAATTCATGCATAATGAGATGAACGCCATTAATTTCGCTGAATTGCCCCACAACAACAATCACCTTGAATTGCTCGGTATTATTATATTTGCAATAATTAACAGTTAAGGTACGCGGACAATAATCAATTACTATTTATTGCTATTGCAACTATAAATTGCTACATTTCCAGGGATACATTTGCAATAAAAGAATTGGATTAAACATTCAGCGCATGCTTTAGCTGCGAACTTTTTATGAATTTTAAACAAATCTGTAGATCCCGACACAGACGGAATGCTTCCTCATAGAGTTTTTCACAATCCGCTAGGGTTCCGTTTAAATCTGAAGGTAATCGAACTAGATGTAAGTGAAAGCTGTGATCACGAGCGGACTTTTAATCCATCAAGAACATGACTGGCTATAACGAACACAGCATAGCACAACGTCTCTTGGCTAACACAACATTTTTTCTCTCCTTTTCGAAATCTTCCCAGATAAATTTATAGATTATCTAATTAGCAAACAAAATATTTATTGTTCGTAATTTTTATTTCAGTTTCTATGCTATACTTTCTTGGAATTTTTTATTGCCAGTAATCGAAACACAGCAGCGCATGCGCACTATTTAATAATAGAAAAGCAAAAATTGTTGCTTAAAATGAATCGTTGATATTTGGTTTGAAATGACCTCGTGGCCCAGGCAAACAAAATAAGTCTGGTATTGTGCTTATGGCCATGCAATTTATGAGGTAGTCAGTCAGCCCATTGAAAGAAACCTTTTGGGTATTTTGCGCCAATTTCCAGTCGAGTCAATTGCATGTCCCCTTCATTATTCATTTTCTACCTGACTCCATTGTTATTCGGCCGATATTCGAGCATATTACTAAAACATTCAAATATATAGCTACTACCCGGCAAGCAACACGACCAAAACGAGAAACAACAAAGAACGAATAAGTTGATTTAATTTGTTTATTGTGTATACAATATGTGTAATTGATAGTCATTTCGAATGATTCCGAGTGAGCTGCTTCGGTAATTATTTCTTCTTATATATATATATATATATATATATATATATATATATATATACTATATACCTGAGGCTTTTGCTGAGTATCAACCTGATTTATATCATTGGTGAACGCCCAGAGTTTCCAAATTTCTTAACTAGTTATATTCAACATAAATACCACCTTCTCTTAATGAAATGTAATTAAAAAGTTAATTTGTTTTTATTTATTATTAATTTATTACTTATTATTTACTCAGCGTATTATTAGATCATAATTTCTAATTACCGGCACAGTTCTTTGAATAAATTAACTTTATTAAAATAGATTCGTGTTGCAGAGGATATGATGGGGGTTAATATATTTCGCCGTTCATAGATTGGAGTTGACATTAAATAAAGACATTTTAATTATGTTTAATGATAGCCACCCAATAATAAATTACTTAATCGTGGACTCGATTTTATGTATAACAACCTGTATTTAATTACACTAAACTGCGCAATTAGATGCGGAAAACTAAAAATTCCTTTGGCCTCGTTTAATCAATTTTTATTTTATTAATTAATTCATTATTTTAAGTGGCCTATTAGATATTTTATTGCACATCCTTTCAGTCGGTCTGGAATTAACTACAATTACATTTACAATTAGAACATGCAATCTTTAATATTTAATTAATAAATATGCAGCAATATTTCAATCGATATCCATTTTTTATGGACAGAACAAATGTGGTGTATATTGGAACAAATTTAATAATTTTGTAGAAAAT
>JARJEC010148479.1:0-11407 GCA_030264575.1 Tachinus sp. AB-2021 | reverse complement strand
TTTTTTATATTTAAGATTGGCATTGCCAAAGTTATTATTGTTTTATATTTAATATTTATATTATGTTATAATATTTATATTTACCCGAAGAAGCCATTATGTGGTAAAACGTAATTACGTAATAAAATTTGAAACATTTTGTTTTATTTATATATACATAAATAATTCATTCTGAAAATTACAAAATTAAAACTCCACAAGAATAATTTTTAGTTTTCATTTTATAATTTTCAGAATTAATATTGTTGAATTCCACCATACTCAGACATCAAATATTGCATATATAAATTATTTTTGCTAAATTATAAAGAAAATCTATTGTCTATCTAATCTAATTTTTTGTAACTGACATTATCAAAAAAGCAACAAAATCATATTTAAATTGAAATAGACCTAAAAAATTCATAGCTAAAAACGGAAAACATAAACTGGTTTTTAATTCTTTCTTTTCAGTTGATTCTTATGAATAGCCCAATGTTCTCAATTAATTAGGTCAGGTGAATTAAAGTTGTGGCAGCAGGATGCTATATAAGCCGCTGCGGAACCACCGTTCGCATTACAATTCCCGTTAATGTGACCGCCCTTTCCATTCGGCCTGATAGTGCTTAATGTGGAGGCCTCCGAGCTGACGTAAATAAGGAATAAGGTTGGAGAAGATCGATCGACATAGCCGTGGATATTTTTATTTGCCAATTCGAGGAGAAAAAATATTTTTTCTGTCTTCAGTATTTACATTTCAAATAATTGCATATAATAATAGTGGGACATATTTTATTTCTGCATAAAATAGCTTTCTTGAAAATGATTTATTGTAAAATATCATTTTGTTGTGCTTCGAAAGATTGATGTGGTTGGTTTTTATTGAGGAAAATGTACTTATACAGTCTGAAATGTAAAGCATGCAACATGCTTTGATGTGACGGTATATTAAATATGAAAATTTTAAAAGGTTTATCTGGTGTATTTTACCAAGAAATTTTTATATTGTGTATTTTTATCATATTAAAGCTTAAGTAAAGTATCTATGTCTAACAATATTGAAATTTATATTATTTATGGAATAAATTTAATTTTCAATAATTTTATTATTTTTAATTTTTTCTTCCATAATATTGCAAATTGCAAAAGAATCATTTCAAGTTTCGATTGAAATATGTTTAAATTAAAAAGGCAACGCATTAAATTAATGTAAAAATGTTTTTAATTAAACAAAAAATGTTTTTATTTTTTGATATTCTTACTCTTGTTCGAAATAAATGTACAATAACATATCAATCAACTTGGCTAATAATTTGTTTGAATTCAATGGAAATTTTATTACATTTTCTTATGACAATTTGTAAATAATGCTAAAAAAATCTCAATAAAGCATTTTTTTAATTTTCATTAAATTAAATGTAATTAAAATTTGCAAAGCCTAAAGAATTGATTTAATAAACGCACATACTTAAATAAAATTAAACAGAATTTGCACATCGTATTTTGCGATTGTCAAACCGGTTTTACTTTTCAAATCAATTTATTGATTCATATTTACACAAGCAACGTTTCGTTATAATATATTCATGGTGAGAATATGTATTTGCAATCAAATTTCACATAAAATGTAAACTTGATTTGAATGTATTTGTATAAATCGATTTTATTGTTATCATTTCAACGTAAACTAAAACAATATTATCAGAAAGTATGTGCCACGTTTAATTCGCATTACTAACAATTTTTCGTGAATCATTCATGTAACTGAGGTGCTATTTTTAAATATAAAACTTTTATAAATCCCCAAAGCGTTATTTTGTAGCACACATTAATTCTCATTTCTAACTGCACGTTCAAGGGCTATCCTCAAAGGAAATAGAGTCGCATCAGTTGTGGTAAACTAGTTGTAATTCTGGAGGCATTGGTTTTAAAGTGGGCGTCCTAATAATTCACAGAATTAATTTTGCAAGATATTTCAACCTGGCGATATTTACCTACGTTGGAATAACTTCCATCTTTGGTTTTAATTAAAAATTAGTTCCAGTGTTCTATGGTTTTTGTATAATTAATCCTTTATTTTTGTTCGTGAAGTAATTAAATATTATTTTATTATAAATTTTATTAAAGCTTCTATTATTTACACCGAAAATTAATTGCAAAAAGCGTAAAATTAAAATACGTAATTCTGATTAAGTTACTACTGAAATAAGAAAAATATTTTAAATTTGTTTTGGAACCATATAATAAAACGTTTGCAAGAAAAAATTAATTAGAAGCATTTATAAAAATATTAAAACGATTGCAATACAAAATTATTTCTATACATGACTGCTTGCATGTTATATGATATTTTATGGTAAACGTTATGTATGTTATACTATCGTATATTTAATCTAGCGACAGGATAAACCATCCAACGAACAAAACTAACCAATAATAATTTTATATTTTCTTCATTTATTTCATAGAATTTTTGTATATTCATTTTAGTAGTTTTTATAATAAAAATTCTATTTGCTATATTTATAATTATTTAGTTTACTATTACGGTCCGTAATAGTAATTATAAAACTATGTATTCGATAAATTTTAATTTAATTTAATATTTTTAACTTTTGATAACCTATTTTAAATTGACTAAACGCCCATCATTTTATTAATTATATATTATGCTATTTATAATAAACTAAATTTACCATTATTTAAAAAAAATACGTAAAAAAAAATTAACTTTAATCACAAAATAATATTACAATATGCAACAATTTATTTACCCAGAATAAATATGTTTGGTGTATCGCATCAGCAAAATATAAATTTATATAAATAAAAATCGACGCCGTTACTTTTATTTTTAGTCGTTCGGTTCAGTGAACCGCAAAATTAAATATAAAACAATGTGAATTTAAAACACAAAACGACTGAAAATGTGTACGTGTTATAAACAATAAATAAAAGCTTCATAAACAATACCGAAATTGTCTTCCAATTCAATAATTTCAATCCAATAATATTTTATTGTAGCAACATTTTAAATTACGTACGTTTCAATATACAATATCATCGTTAGGTGTAAATATAATTAAAAATAAATGTAACAGATGTATAACGATTGACGATAAATTAAATGGACATATTACAATTAACAGTAAAATTTTGAAAATTAAAATTCTAATTGTTTAATATACGTTTTTATATATTTGAAACAATTATTTTATTTTATTTATATCAATACAATAATATTCAACTATTTTAATGAAAAAAGTGATGATCTTATGCATATAATTTTGCACAAGAAAGGAGAATTAAAAAAAGTCCAAACAATATGAAATTAATTAACAGCATTATTTAAAATCCTTACCTGTAGAAAATTTAATAAATGTACTGGAATTAATATTACTGCAGGTTATATTTTACTTGTTCTATTATTTACCTTTCAACATTTCAAATGAATTTCCAAGAATTATTGCCTTAAATAAATGCCACCTACTTATAACCATAACAGTTATTAAATATTTAAAACTGGGGCACTTAAATCGGTAACCCCAATGCGCACTAATAATGCATGCATCGAACCCTACATAAAGGAATTATTAACGGGATGATTTGATAAGTTTAAGTGTCATATCTAAAGGGATCTTAATTCCAATTAATAATGCACGTGTCCCTTTCTCATGCCAGCGAAGACAAATAAAGCGGGCGTGGAAAGTTCAAAAACGAAACACAATAATCCCATACGGGTTTATTTATTATTCAACGAAGCATTCACAATCTTATTCCATCCAGATTATCGATCAATTACACTGTTTTACGTGGAATCATTTATCACAAATAAAGTTAAGTGCTTTATACTTTATTAAGTTTTTTTATTGTCTAAAAATCTTTGCTGCACGACTTTCATATGGATTTACGTAATAATTTACTGCCAACTTTCATGATAGTTCATGAAATTTTTGGAAACGGAATTTTTGATTTTCTCCAAGCGACAATAAAAATGATTGGGTTTTGTATATCAGGCTTTAACAACATTAAAACGACTAAACTTCATAATAATAATAATAATAATAATAATAATAATATCAACTTTTCTCAGAAATTAGGAATTTATACAAATTAAATTATAAGTAAATTCTAAATACTACAACTACAAAATTCAAATAAGAACAAAAAATACTATACTAAATAATAAAAATAATATTAAAAATAAAAAAATAAGTCATACTAATTAGCCTAGAATCCGGATTTATAAGCACAAACAAATTTTAAAATAGCGCAAAATCCTCTAGAGCCTCCCTCAAGAGATAACGATCTAATGTAACAAATCTCACAAGCTCACAATACCAAACAAACCCCTATCCCCCAGGCGCTTCAAAACAAAAACGGAATAGTATGCACAACGGAGAAAGAGGACGAGGTATTTGCCAACAGCCTGGAAATCTAGTGTTCCTCTATCTACAACCAATATGTAGAAATTGCGTCTATAGGAAAATCAACATCTCTTTCGCCAACACTATAAATGATAAGCATTTTGAAAGCGACCTCTCTCCCCGTCCCCAAAAAAGTCAAAAAGATCTTAAATTTAAAATTATTTAAGACCAAGTCCTTCCGTGGCCCTGACACAATTTTGAACAAAATCTTGAAAGGCCTTTCACTTAAGGCGGTCTTATCATTGCCTAGCAAAGACAAAAAACTTCCCCAAAATTATCAATCCATTAGTCTCATCAGCGCCTTGAGCAAGGTTGTGGAAAAAGGCATTTTGGGCAAAATCCAAAAACACGTTTTTCGGACTACAACACAAAAATAATTTCCACAGCTCAACTGGGTCAGGTTAGGTTAGGTTAGGTTAGGTTATCTCCTTTAGCAACAAATCCTGAGAGAACACAAAAATGTCTGTTAGCAAAATGATCTAGATCCAACCCCGCAAGATCGTCATTCTAATCAAGCTCTCAAAATCAAACAAACCCCTATCCCGACCCTTTATAACATAAACGGGACAGTATATACAACGGAAAAAAGGATGAGGTATTTGAAACTCTAGTGTTCCCCTGTCTACAACAAACAAACATGGCCAAGGTCTACAGGCCATATTTTAAGTATCCATAGAAAAATAAACAACTTTTTTGCCAATAAATGATGAGCATTTTGAAAGCGTGTCCTAGTAATCGCTAAAGTAGTGACAGAATGGTTATTACCTACGCCAAAATATCAAACAAAAAAAATTTGAATGCCAGCTTCCCCGAACCATGTCCTCCCGTTGCCCTGACACAATTTTCAACAAAATGTTAAAAATATTTCCACTTACTGCAGTCTTACCAAACCCCCTAAAGACGGGAAACTTTCAAAAAATTATCAACACATTAGTATCATCTACAGCTTGGGCAGGGTTGTAGAAAAAGTCATCTTGGGCAAAATCCAAAAACACGTTGATACAGCAAGCCTCCTTATTAAAATAGTTTCTACATTCCACCAGCTGGTACGGGTTACAGACTTTATTAACCTATATTGTACGACAGATCTAATCCATTCTGTATTATTCTATGTATATTTTATCTATCTATCTATCTATATATAGTATCATGGTATCATATATGAGAATATATGAGAATATTTTATTGATGTTATTTTTACGCATCCAACCTTATAAAACTAATTGTGTCTATTATTCGAATTAGGATATTAACTCAAATTTAATTATCACATTTCATCATTCTCTCCAATCACTGCGGAGGTTCTCCAAGGATCTATGCTGTCGACGATTCTTTTCATATTTTCTTGCCCTAAGAGTCATTGGCTTGTTGTAAATCGGCAATTTACCAACGACAGCTTTAATGTGTAACTCATAGTCCCCCAGCCAAGTCACTTGCATACCGTAACAGACCAACTCAAAAAATGGCTAAACGACTGGATAATCGCCTCCAAACTCTCATCTGGTGGTTGTGGTACCTTAAGTGTGTTTGTTTCTTTATGTTTTACATCATTAAAGTAAGCTTGTGATAACTGGGTTTTGAAGGGACTAACAACTTATAAATTGACCACCTGGTACCTAAAACTCCCTAAATAGGAGCTTTAAAAAATGGCTAAACGACTGGAGAATTGCTCCCAAAGTGGCTCCCACTGAGCCTTACTGTATTGATAGCTGGTACAAATATCCCGCTTGTAGTAAACCTGTGCAGTTGGATCGTCGACTTTTTCAGTTTAAAAAAAGTCGTATTGGGCACACCTTCTTTTGTATAGTAAAAAGCTGTAGGTCCCGTATACTGTCTGGATGTTGCGTCCACGTTAAAGAAACCAATAATTCAGGCTACAAAGGCAAAATTCTTAGATGTGGTAAACCTCAAGAGTTGGTGGTTAGTACCAATAGGACGTCAAATATTACATTAAAGATGAAAAAAAGACTAAAGAGTCAAAAGATTAAAAAACTTTCCGAGGAGGTAATTTACTTGCTATACCCCGCTTCACGGGAAGAATCTCGATAGTAGCGCACTACAAACGTGTTTTTAGTTTTTCCTTCTCATAGCAAAAGTCCGGTCCTCTTACAACCAACAATAGTTACATGAGAGGGCATCGGATCAGCCATTATTTTATACTGTCTTTGTTTAGTTTTTTTATTTATTTATTTATTTATAATCCATTTCTGTTATCCCTGGACTAATCTCCGACGCCAGAGGTTAACCAAATCTGGAAATTTTGCCGCTAATTCAGAAATTCCAACCTGAATTATTCAACATCCAGGCAGCACACGGGACAATCTTTTTTCTTATACAAAAAAGGTGCTCAATACAATTTTTTTTAACCAGGAAAAGTTGACCCTCCAAGTAAGGACTACCCGGGAATCAAACCCGGGATCCCTCGCACAGCAGTCAACACAGGAACCAATGAGCCACTTGGGTGGCTTTTGTTTTTATTATTGTTGCTATTGTTATTATTTTTAATGAATATATTTTAACACTCTTACAACTGCGTGTCCGTAAACTAGCATTTACGTTCACCTCCTTCTTCCTTTGTAACAACAGTTCAGTCTAAACAATTTCAAAAATTTAAAATGCAGACGATATAATTAGTGCCAGTTATTTTATTAACTTACATTTAAGAGTTTTAAATAGCTCAAGACAGACGTTGCTGGTCTACAATCGTAGAATATAAAAAGAAATCGTAGACGTAGCCGGATCGGAGATCGCGGGTTATTTATTTGTGGGGCGTAACTCGCATGTGAGTGGTGCGCTTTTTTTTAATTTAAAAAAAAATAATTTTCTGTGCCTTGAAAAACCCTCAATAATAAAAAATCATTAAAATATAAATATCGATATTTTGTTAAAAAATATAATATTGTTTAAAAAAATCAATATTAATTTGATTTAATTTTTTTGATGTGTAAACATCTATGCTATCGCTTTGGGAATTGACCGTCAGCACCCGTGTAAGGTCTGAAGTCACATACAAATGTACATATTTATGTGACGTCATTATGCGTCCAACGCTATTGAGTCAGTTGGTGAGTTGAAGAGTTGGTGAATTTGTGAGTATGTGAGTTGGTGACTGGGCGAGTTGCTGAGTTGGTGAGTTGGTAAGTTAGTGAGTTGGTAAGTTGGTGAGTTAGTGAGTTTGTGAGTTGATAAGTTGGTGAATTGGTGAGTTGGTGAATTAGTGAGTGAGTGAATGAGTGAGTGTGTTTACACATCCTTCATGAGTACAGCGGTAAACTTTTTTTGTCTGATTATGTATTGCAAAATATATTTGCGTTAATAGCAACAAACAACAAACTAAAAACAAACAAAATTTCCAAAAATATTTCCATAAAAAATAATCAAAATAAAAATAATTATTTTTCATTTTTAATTATTTTTTTGCTAAAAATCTCTTATTTCCTTTTCCAAAAATCTATCGTAAAAAAACAAAAACCGTATTTTATTTTTATCACCTTTTTTTCAAAAGTATGTAAATATTTATAATCTTTGTTTCTTAATTTATGTTCGTCTTTTATTTCCACAGCAAATTATTCGTGCTTGATAATATTATTTTCTAACAGTGATGACGGTAAATAGTTAGTTATCGAAACGTACAAATTTTCACGATTAAAAAAAGATTTTTTAAAAAAGTCTTGGATGCAATAAATGATATTAATTGTTTAGTATTAAATATTGACGTCCTTTTTCTTTAATCTTCGCATAAATATTGTAACTTTTTAGAGCACAGAAAAACTAAAAAATCTATTCTAATTCATTTTATTTGATCGGACAGCATATACTTTTGGAACAAAATTCAATAAATTGGAATTGATGTTTAAGTTGTTTGTGTCCTAAAAAGTCAGCCGATAAGGATAAAATAGTAATATGAGAATTGATTGAAATATTTTTTTTATTATATTTTAAATAGAACACTAATGTTCTAATTAAAATATAATCTTAAAAAAAATTATTTCATAAAATAATTTACCTGTTGAGAAATTTTGAGTAAAACTTGTTTTGATTTTCTTTAATGTAAAATGTATGTGTTTAGCCGATGCAATAAAAAATGGCCTTTTGTGGGAGTTGTAGAGTGAGTAGTAGAGATTTATATGTACCAATTAAACAATATTTCCTACAATGTAGGGCATTGTAAATTGCAATGCTGCAATATTTGAAGCTGGCTGCCATGCGGTCATTGTTAGATTGGCATAACCAAAACCAACACGAGCATTAAATAGCGACTCGACATAAATTGCTTCTTTATCAACACAATTGCCAACCATTTAATTATGCCTGCACTGCTCAAACAATGTAATTAGCAATTTGCGATTCACAAAATTTAAATATTTCCACCGACAATTGCAGTGGACCGCATCTAAAATGCTTGATCTTTAGATTTTATTGTTACGTAAATTGCCTGTTCCGAGAAATTTTGACTCGAAGCCAAATGCGATAAAGATAAAGAGGATTTGATGCATACAATGCATCATTTGTATAAAATAAAAACTTATAAAGGTTCCCTAACTAGTCGTAAGAATATTTTCACAAACGATAAATTCGTTTGTTTTCTGTACTAATTACAAAATTTAGTTTAATCAATAAAATATTAAAAAAAAAAACAATTTCAACGGTTCAAACAAAATGATATTTTTCTCGTATAAATTCCAAAGCACGAAGCCAAAGTTTTTATTAGAAACTAGTTTTCCTTCCGATATAGCAGACGCTACGTGTTGTACCGAGACTATTACAATTTAACTTATCGGTATTAACGCCTTTCTCTACAACAAAATTTAAAGATATTGCAGAATTAATAATTTAATTTTCATGTTTTGCCAACAAATGTAATTTATTCGTGTTATTATGTTGTGTTTCCAGGGGATAGCATAGAATATTTTATAAAGCATTATGAATTTGGAAAATGTAACCACCAAACTGAAAGTTGTGCCCGTGGAAATTCACTTAGCTCTTTTAAACTTTAATACATTCCAAGTCTTGCGGAAAGAGCGCAGGCGATATTAAGGATTTTATTACAAAAAGGGACACGAAACCCTTGTTTTACAACCGTCTCAAATTGAAATAATAATAATAAAAAGCAGTCGTAGAATATTTAATTAATTGATTTGTTGTATCAAAATTAATGTTTGCAGATTAGATAAATAAATTGTCACAATATTAATTGCAAAAAAAAAATTATAGCAATAAATGTTGAGTATGTAAATTCTCTCTATAAATCTTATACTCCGTTATAATTGAACTGGTTAAAATGAGATGTATTTAAAATATTCGCAAATTTGAAATTCAAATTTTTCCTATGCAGGCAGCTTTAATTACGTTTCGCGATATTCATAAACGTATTAAATATCACTTGATAAGCTGCATTAAATATAATTGCGTGATATTATATTTGCTGATGGCAAACATCAATGTTAATTGGGTCACGGTCGGTTCATTAATTTCAACTGCTTGTGTGATAATTGCTGGAAATTTCATAAATAATACAAGCGGATTATGCCAACAAGATTGCATGCGGAAATGCTTTTCTCCTTCAAAATAATAATTGCACCAAATACATTCAAATATTAATATAATTAAACAACAAAATGTTTGCTAGCTAAAACTTAATTGTTAATTATTTTAAAATAATATTCAAATAAATAGTTTTCCAAGACATCCAAACTTTAGTAATTTTATAAGTTTGCAAATAGGTTACTGAGCGAAACAGGAATTTCCTATCGAAACTACTTAGATTATAAAATGAATATTAAATAATAAATGCATATCAAACTTTCCAATTTTATTCCTGCTGCAACTTGACGTAGAACTTTAATAGGTTAAAAATCAGTTAAAACTTTTTAAAGCTCGTTATTATAATTGCTTATATATTTTCTTCTTTTACTGTGTAGAATTTATTAATATTGATTTAGTAGTTTTTTATTCTATTTTTTCTTTTTTTTATTTATTTACTAATAGGCCGGTTTTTAATAAACATTTTATTTGTTATTTTTTATTTTGATAATTATCAAAACATGACATTGAAAATGATATTTATATCGAAACCGGTCTGTTAGTAATAAATAAATATAAAAATAACAAATAGAATTCTATTAAAAAACTACTAAATAAATTGCTGTCTAAAATTTTAAAAAATCATAAAGATTGAATATTAGTTGTAATAAATGCGGTTTATTTAAAAAAATGGCACAATTCTTACAAACGTTTGTTAGTGCTAATCTACAAATATAATTTAAAATTTGAGTTAAGATAATTTGATATTAACTTCAACCGACGAGATATGAAATTGTTTTGTCTAGCCTATGATAAACTACTATTAAATTTATAAACAATTCCAACGCAGATTTATGAAATTTTTACAAAATCCTGCAAAAATTTAATATTAATTTTGTACATTAATTGTTCCAAACAAACAAATTCAATTCGATCATTTTAATTTACCAACATTAATATCGTAATTTAAATAAAGTTTAGTTTAAACAAAGTTGATTTTTAAAGTAATTGATGTTTTTAACATAATTTTTTTGCACCATTCTCCATGCTATATAACATAAAACCGGATTAAAATTATGTCAACGAATGTTTTTAGAAAAACACGATTTATGGCGCAATAAAATAAATTCGTCTGGCCTTTTGAATTTATTAATGACTAACATTCGATTCGGTCGCATATATTTATTCACTGTAAGAGAAAAAAAGTTGGAAAGTAATAACCGAAATGAAAATAAATCACATCTAGACAAACAAGCAAAAAAGGCGGTGGATCTCCTCTCCTCCATTCTAAATAGCGAATGTCACATGAATCTTATAATTTCTTTTTCTCCATCGCAATGCTGCGTGCAACATCTGTGTCCATTCACACTGACTTTACTGAAAGCCTTGTGTGACGTAATTTATATTTTCTTCTTTTATTTTATACAGTTTGTTAATATTCATTTTTGTAGTTTTTTATAATAAAAATTCTGTTTGTT
>JARJEC010148471.1:0-24690 GCA_030264575.1 Tachinus sp. AB-2021 | reverse complement strand
AATTTTGAGCAAAATTTACGTTTTTACGCCAATTTAAAAACATAAAGTGATGTACTGTATTTATTATAAATTTTCATATAGTGTTTTATGTTTTATTGGCAAACATTTTACGCAAATAAAACATACCAAACAATAAAACATTTTTATGAAACGGTGAAAATTATCAATGGTCACTAAAACACGCGCTTATGGACAAAAAATTTAATGATATCGTGCCTGTAACTTTGTTTGTTTAAGTTTGTTCTTGCAGAAAGAAGAGACATCCCGTTAAGCTCTTACTGCGTGCGTAAATCAGAATTGCAAATAATAATATACGAAATAATAATAAACGATAACTTAACATTATATCACAACATATTGTTTCCGGTTAAACTATAGTCAAATCTATTAGTCCAGTATATAAGTGTTGTCCCACCAGCCCACCCATGGAACTTTCCTATTATTGGATATTAATTTCCTATTATTGGATATTAATTCCAGCAAACGTATTGCACTAGGAGATGAATGTCGGATGTTATTCAAATATGTTCTTTTAGGATTAATTTAAGCGGCAATATATATTGCTTAGGCCTGCTTTTACAAACGTCCGATAAAGCGCGTATAGCGTTATTCTGAGGATAAACCAAAAAATGGATTGTACCATAAATGGATAGACGCTTCTATTATTGGAATTCCAAAATCTTATATAATTTCTTCTATAGTTGTGTACACTAATGACATCAATCGGCCCCATAGAAAAAATAATTTAAAACCATAAGTGAGATAAGGTAGATTAATCTAGCAATCTTCATATATAACGTTGAAAAAAATCACAAGCAACCAAAGTAAAATGAGCATCATCTTGCATGAGCCACATTACAAACTTTATTGCTACTACATTCTCTTGGAACATAGGTAGTAATTCTTCAAAAAACTCAATTGCAAACAATACGTTTAGACTACAGATAATACGCAATACATAAAGAAAAATTTACAAGAATAATTTTCTCAACGCGCTTAATATGGTATGGATACAAGTACCGTTGTTTATAGAAATTCCGCATGGTCATATTATTTGGATTTAACGTTTTTAGCATTTTTCTAGTAGAAGTACTTAGATCTTTATCTACTATGTTCAACATATTTTTTTCCAATTCTATTATTTTTAGTGTGACTTGTTTACTTGGTCTTCCATTTTGTTTAAATGTGTTAAATGTGTCATAAAAACATTGGTGAATACTTTTGAAGGTCATTTTATCAAGAACATGACAATTTGGAAAATGTTCATTGTACAACCAATTAGTTACTACCAAATTTCTATTAGCAAACTTCAATAAAACACATGTGTGTAAGGTTTCAAAAATATTTAATTGTACTGCGACAATTGTTTCACCACACTGTGGCATCATCTGGCAGATGAATAATGAACATTACAAGTTAACAAATGACTTATATACTCATAAAGCAGAAAGTTTGAAGGGAAGGTGGTAATTATCATAGATTAAAATTGGCTACTTGAAGAAAAAGAAATGAATTTACAAATGCAAAAAACCCGCAACTACGGGAAAAAGCTTACAAATTGACTTTATAAAAAATATACAAACAAGTAATAGCAAGATGTAAAAAAAGGAATTTTAAAAAAGGCAATATACAATAATTAGGAGAAAAACAGCAAATAACGGAAAAAACCGAAGTATTGAACTGATTAAAAAACTTAAAACTAAGGCAAAAAAAACTGCAAATTAGCGGAAAAATGCATCAAAATTTGGAAAATTGTAAAAACATAAATTAATGAAAAAACCGCAGATAGCGGAAAAAAACAAATTATAAGAATTTTGAAAAAATACATAAGCAAAAAGAAATATTCACAAATAACAAAAAAATATACAAGAACATTACAAAAATTGACAAAAAAAAGCACAGAACATACAACAAAATATTTTTTACAATTACAAAACGTTTAGAAATAATAAGGTTGACAACAAATAACATAAACTTAATTTTACAAGATATTTAATAAAGTGGAGTTGTTAACATCCGTTTGATCATTTAATAGAATACCTTTTTTTATATTAATTATTAGTTTCCATGGAAATTTTATAAAAATTATTGTATATTTTTTCCCGGGATTTTTCATTTGTAAATTCTTTTCTTTTTCTTCAAGTAGCCAATTTTAATCTATGATAATTACCACCCCCCCTCCAAACTTTCTGCTTTTTAAGTATATAAGTCATTTGTTAACTTGTAATGTTCATTATTCATCTGCCTGATGATGCCACAGTGTGGTGAAACAATTGTCGCAGTACAATTAAATATTTTTGAAATCTTACACACATGTGTTTTATAGTTTTTCTTACAATTATTTTGTTGATTTTTTGTACAACTTGTAAAAAAAATACTATATTTGTTTTTAAAATTTTATTTTTTGTTTATTTTTATTTATTCTTTTCTTTAATTTGCCATTTTATTCATATTTTGTTTATTTTTATGCAAAACAGCAAATGGCTCGTTGGTACTATTTCTGTGATATGTTACTATGTTTATCGTAGAAGCGACGCGGACGCTGGCAAGACGTAAAGTTTGGGCGGTAAAATTATGAATTACAGTGACAAACAATAAATGTAAAATATAGAAGAATATTTTAAAAATTATTTAAATTGCTTAATTATTAAAAACATTTCCAATCAGCCGTTGTGTAAAATTTGTTAAATATTTGTTTTACCATATTATACTAATATTAATGGACTGAAATTATGTTGAAAATGTACTTATCTTTTACTAATTGAAATAAATAGATTACAGTTTTATTCTCTTTACAAAACAAAACTTTTGAAAATTATTCTAAAAATGTTGCTATTTTTATACTTTTTATTTTTATATGTAAGTACATATAGCCAAAATGTGGATAATTCTGTTAAATTGGCCTATAATGGCCTCAATTTGCTTTATTCCTTAAGTTATGGAAGTATTAACACATCTTATGAGCACTTTTTACGTAGAATCTTGTGGCGTAAAATTTTTAAACCCGCCTTGGTGTGGATTTAAATTTTTTGTGGTTTAGTGCATCGCAAGTACAATAAGTAATAAAAATTGCTATTTTGTTTTTTTTGCATATTCAAATCGGGCGTTAAGTAAAAATAAGTAAAATCAGATACATAAAATATTAATTTACTAGCAGTTCTTTGTTAATTTGTATAGATTTTAATTTAATTAATTACAAAAATGTAACTATTCATTTTTGTTAACAACAAGCCCAATAAACTATATAACATTAAAGCCAGGATAAAATTTTACATTTTATAAAAATAGTGTGCACTATAGTTTGTATTTGAAAAAAAAGTTAATTAAATATTTCAAAAATGTAAAGTCGGAAAAAGTACTGATTGCGTCACTGGATTTATGTAAAATGTGCCCATAAGATGTATTTTGTTTCCATAATTTAAGAAATAAACCAAATAAAAGCCATAATAAAAAACGGCTAGTAAACAGTTTTGGTTTTTTGCTCATTTTGACCACAGTTTTGATTTTGGCAAAAAATTGGTCAAAACTTTGGCATAGCCAAAACTATTGTTTGTGTAAAAATACTTTTTGAAAACACTATTTAAGGTCATTATTTGAAAAACTTTACAATTGATCAAAAATATTGACATTGTTTTCAAATTTTTAAAATTTTGTTCTTATACTGTTTTTATATAATTTCCCTTTTTACTCATTACCACAAAACACTGCCAATTTTTTTATTCATTTAAAACATTTATTATTTGTTTTCAAACTATTTTGTTCATAGTAAACGCTAACGTTTGCAAATATTTGTTTTTATATTTGTTCGTACGATACGAACACACAAAAGCAACAAAAAAAATGTTGCAAAGCTACGAAAACGATAAATACCGTCTAGTATTTTCGGTTTTGGCCAAAATTAGAATCAAATATTTGGTTTCTATTTTGGTTTTGGCTGAAAATCGTGTTTTGGTAGGACAATTTTATAATTTATTTTACTAATTAAATCCAGAAACCTGATCTGGATCGGGCTCAAGTAATATCATAATATGTATATATATATATATATATATATGTATATTGTATATATATATATATATATATATATATATATATATATATATATATATATGTATGTATATTGCAGATAGTGCAATACCTATTATAACTTGAAGGACGTCCAAATCTCCGATTATTAATTTAATTGTCAAATTCGATTCGTTTATATTGATGTTGCTGCATTTCAATTCCACTCATCGATTTTACATCTTCTTTCTCTTTTTCGATAAAGTTTAAGTTTATATGTACTTGACGCGTTTAAATGAATATGCTTTTAACGCAAAAAAGGGAGAAAATATAAAATCGATGAGTGAAATTGAGATAGATTCCTGTGAAGATAACTTTGGCCTTGAAAAACATTTGCCTCTATGAGATTCACTTTGCACTAAACTTTTAATAAAACCTTAAAAGTAACCTTAAAAAACACTCTAGTGTTTTTAAGGTTTTAATAAATTATTTTTAAATAAGATGCATAATATATTTTTTCAGGAAAAACTTAATCATGATGTTTTGCCAAACTTTAACTCAGATTTGAACGTTATTTTGTGACGTCTTTACGATAAAACACAATAATGCGTCGTATAAATTTGAAAAATATGAAAATAGAATATTTGCATTTTTTCATTGATAGCAGCAAAAACTTCTTTTTATTCAAATTTTTTAAAGCAAATAACCGAATCAATATTTTGGGTCCTCAGATTTTAATCCAGCGGTTCTGATCATTTCAAAATAAACGATAAAACTATTGTTAATGATCTTAATGAATTACTTAGCTGCTAGATGTTAGTTCAAGATTTGATGATCCGTCGTGTTTTTTTTAGAAAAGCTCGAGCAATTTTGAAAATTCCAAATAAAAAGTTTTTTAATTTAAATCTTTAATTAATTTGAAACTTGTATACGACTTTGAAAGAAATGCAAGTTTATAATTATCTTAATCTTATATACAACTTTGAAAGGAAGGAAAGTTTATACTGATTGACAGTTTGCTGTTTTTTAACAAATGGTCTATGGAAAATGTATATGTGTACTTTAACCACTCACTTTGACTTTATGTTTATAAATTATAAAATGTTGATAAGCATTGTAGAAATTTGTGACAAAGAAAATCAATAAACATTATAAGTGGTCGGTGTATACCCAATATGGGGGCTCCCTAGCTTTGGGTGGCTGAAGCTTCATTATATTCATGATAGATTCGTCACTGTTGCATGTATGTTTCTACATAAATGCCATTAACAAGGAACCAGTATATTTAATTCTAAAACAAATTTAGCTTATTTGAGCATGCTTTTATATTAGTTGGAAAAAAACTATTGAGATTAATAAATTATCTAATTTTCAAAATAAATCAGTTATTTATTATTATTGTTATTAAATATCTAATAAGATTGATAATAGCAAAATATTGTATGAGTTTATTAAATGAATTAATTTGAATTAGATGTAATTTCAAATATAGTTTCGAGTTTTACACAGTGCGTATATGGATTGAAGAGAGGGGTTTGTGGGGGGGGGGTGTGGAATTTGTTTTCGTTATTTCTGCAGAAATACAAAACATCTTACACTAGCTTCTGTTTTTAATTTACTTACCTATCGTTTATTAAAGTCAAACCACTCAAACTGAATAAATTTATAGTTTTATAAAATAAAAATTACACTACAATTTACTATTAGAACATGGGTGGATTTCAAGTACAACAAAGGCCATGGACACCGACGAAAAGAAGAGGACCCATCGCTGCTGAATTTAGTGGCCCAGGACCAGCATCGGTTTCTTTGCCATCTTATATAGGTACTTCTAGCAATCTTATTGGATTTGCACATATTTGTATACTAATAAATATATGCTATTATGCATTTAGGAAAACGATCGACAGAATCAAAAAGTGGCAGAGCACCTGCATTTAGTTTTGGCAGCAGGCATAATGGAAAAATGGACAGTATAGGTCCAGGGCCAGGACAATACAACGTGACAGGATTAAGTGCTAAAGGTAAATTGATTTATGTAAGCAATTATGTTAAGTAATAATGATTAATGCAGGTAAAGATACACCACCAGCATTAAGCTTGCACGGGCGTCATAAGGATGCCAGAATTGACAATTTACCTGCACCTGGAGACTACGACCCAGACAAAGCAGTAAAAGTCGTCCACGACAACTCACCAAAATATACATTTGGTTTAAAAACAAATAAGGACAAACCAGTCGATACACCAGGTAAGATAGCATTGTGATTCATCCGTGCATGATAAATCGTCCACCAATCATACCAAAAAAATATAGGAAACAATTACAAAAGTTAAACGTATTTAGAAAGCACCATATAATGTAGTTGCATTAACATTGTAGCATCTAAAAAATGTCCTATTGAAAAAGCCGCCAAGCTTTTTCAAACACAGTTTTATTTTTTATTTCAGCACTAACTCATGCGCTATTGAAAAATCAGATAGAGATTTTCTTAATTCTCCAAAATATAGCTTTGGTTTTAAATTAAATTAAGAAAATTGTTCTCTTATTTAATTGTTTTGTTAATTAAATTGAATTAATAGTAATTCCATTTAATTCTAGCACCAAACGTATATTCAGTTGAGAATGCGGATAAAGTTTTTGATAATTCTCCAAAGCACAGCTTTGGCGTTAAGCCAAATTTAGAAACTCCATTTAATACACCTGGTTAGTTTGATATTATTATTGCAAATACGTATTCAATACTTCTAAGTTATCTAAACTAATCTGAGACAAATATTTTCATTATAAATAAATTAGAAAATTATTTTTTTAGCTCCAAATGTATATTCTATTGAGAATTGCGATACAGTTTTTGATAATTCACCCAAACATAGTTTTGGAGTAAAACTAAATTTAGAAAAACCTTTTAACACTCCCGGTTTGTACAATATAAAACTGCCTTTAATTTATTATTAAATTGAATCGATTTTAGGTCCAAATGTTTATTCTATTGACAAAGCTGATAAGGTTTTTGATAATTCTCCAAAACATAGTTTCGGAGTTAAATTAAATTTAGAAACACGTTTTAATACACCTGGTTAGTAAAATTTATATATTTTTGCCTGGAATTGTTACTACAAGTATATTATATTATTTTAGCCCCAAATGTTTATTTAGTTGAAAATGCTGATAATGTATTTGATAACTCTCCTAAACATAGTTTTGGAACCAAATTGAATATAGCAAAACCTTCAAATACTCCTGGTTTGTTTTAATTACATTTTATTGAAAATGTTTAATTACATAAAAATACTTTTAGCTCCAAATGTATATTCTATTGAGAATTGCGATAAAGTTTTTGATAATTCTCCCAAACATAGTTTTGGTGTGAAACTAAATATGGAAAAACCATTCAATACGCCTGGTTAGTTAATTAATTAAATTTATTTATAAACCATTTTATTGTTTAATTTTATACATTTTAGCACCAAATGTATACTCAGTTGAGAAAGCTGATAATGTATTTGACAGCTCTCCTAAACATAGTTTTGGAGTTAAACTAAATTTGGAAACGCCATTTAATACTCCTGGTCAGTTTAAATCAATAAAAATATTTTTTTAAATTTATATAAATTTACTTATAGCTCCCAACGTTTATGTAATTGAAAATGCTGATAAAGTTTTTGATAATTCACCAAAGCATAGTTTTGGCGCTAAACTGAATTGTGGAAAACCTTCAGATACACCTGGTTGGTTAATTTTAACATTGTTGGTTTATTTATTATGCTATACCCTGATTTATTTTAGCACCTAACGTTTATGCTATTGATAAAGCTGATAAGGTATTCGACAACTCACCAAAACATAGTTTTGGAGCTAAGTTGAATGTGGAGAAACCATCAGATACGCCTGGTTAGTTTAATAAACACATTACAATAACTGTAATTATTAATATCATAGCCATCAGTTCTAATTACTAATTGCTAAAATATTAATCCAAATATAATGAATAGCAGTATAATTTTAAGAAATGCAACAAATTAAAAAAGTAGATTAATTTAAAAAAAAATTAAATAATCATTATATTTTTATTTTTATTTAGATTAATTAGATATCTCTATGCAACAAAAATAAAATTTAATATTTAAAACCTATTACGGGAATAAAAATGTAATGCTTTACAACGAACGTTGCATTTTTGAGGTTTCTATTTTTTTTTTCAAAAATTACTTAATATATTAAAAACATTTTACGTTTCCTCTAAACTCTTACTAAAATTGTTGATACTTTACAATTTTCTGGACATTTTTGACACCCTTGTTATTCCGAATCTGCAATAAAAAATTAGGGTTCTCTTAAAATAAAATCTCACGAAGGGGTGGGGGTAAATCTGAAGTAGAACAGTTTATTACAGATTTGGATACTACCAAAAAAAATGTAAGTTTTGGAAAGAACAATTTTCTCGTTGCTTGATTGTTAGCACTGTGACCAAGAGTTATTGTACCATTTTGTTTTTTTTTTTTGTTGATTACAGCGCAATCGGTTACACAACGAGAAAAAAAGTTAAATACAAAAGTCAAGTTTTTTTTTTGTAGAATCCAAATCTGCAATAAAATTAGGGGTTCCTTTTTAAAATTTCAAAGTTTCACGCACCCTCTACCACTACCATTCATGAGGGTGGGGGTGGAGAGTCGAGTGTAGTATTATTAGAGAGCTTTTTAAATTATTTATTATTTAAGTCGCAATTTTTGTTTTACGATCTGATATGTATATCTCGAGATATTTGACTGTTCCGGTAATTTTGACTAAGCCTGATAACACTATATATTTTTTATTAAATTTTGAAAACAATATTTTGCATTGTAAAGCATATATGTATATTGCATTTTGAGTATAGATTTATATCTGGGCAATTTGCACTGCTTCTCGTTTGAACGATCTACCCATTTGGGGTAACGATTGTAACCATCTAATCTGATTTCATTGTCGAGTAAATATGTTTTTTGTGGTCCCTTCTTTATGGGCGGCATTGAACATCTTGGACGTCCAGCTATTTTTTGTTGTACTAATGTTTTCTAATTTGCACAATATTGCACCAACTTGTTTTCTAAATATTGGTAGCGTTTTGGACAGTCTTTTATTATTTTTCATTTTCAATTCATACACTTTTTATGTGTAACTGTCCAAGTCCGTCTCCAGACGGTCTATCGAATAAGACGGGTAAGCGTGTATACACATATTTATAGTTTTTTATTTTTATTTTTTAATTCACAGCGAATAAGATTTTGAACGTACCAATAAGTTTTTGATTTGTGAATATTATGATGCGTAAACATTTTTTTGTTTACAGTCTCTTCAAAATTGTATGTATTGACGCTAAAAAATATTTGAATTTTACATTCAAATATTATTATGTGTAGTCTTGCGACGGGTTTGGGAATTTACAAAATAGTAAAGATATAAAAAACAAAATTTGGATGATACAAACATAATTTACTTCATTTGCTTTGCAACTGTTGCGAAAACAATAAAAATGTTGAGTATTTTTGAAGCTTCAAAAGCAATTTAAAGGCAGGAAGTTGTGTTTTAAGTTTTTCAATTGTTTAGCCGAGAATTTAAATTTAAGAAGGCCTAATTTTACACTTGTAAAACGTAGGCATTATTTAAAAAATAGCTCTGACAAAAATGTCAACTTTTTGGTAGTTAGTGTTAAAAGATAACAATTTTGGCCAGTATTGAAACTCCAAAGATAATTTAGAAGCAGAAATAATGGATTACTGAGCTCAGAATGGTTAAAAACATAAAAAGGTTGCTTTTAGATGCAGAAGTAATAAAATTCTTCAATTGTTTACAAATTGCTGTACAGAGTCAGCAATTATAAGTAGTTTTATGATACAAAAAGCAATTTAGAAGAACGGTGGAAGAATTCCAAGCTTGAAACATATTGAGAATGCACGTAAAATGAAATTGTAGATCACAATTGAATGACTTTGAGTGTTTTGTGATTGGTGTTCAAGAATACCAATAGCAAAAAACGTCTCAAACTATAATCCATAAATCGTTATAGTTCTGGTAAATTTGGATACAATATTATGGGTATCGATTTCTTCATTCAATAGTGTGCTGATTTCTGCTGGTCGTTTAATGCATTTTCTTTGCGTTGTTTTACGAGATATTCTTTTTGAATCAAAGTTTTATAACACGTAAACTTTGGTGTCAGCGATTGTCACAAACAAATATAATCTTCTATCTTATATGCCATTAAAACTTACATTTATTAATTTGTTGCTCCTACAAGCACTTTTTTATATTTTTAATTAATTTTTATCAATAAAATCACCTGAAAATAATTAGAAAAATTGCCATTTATATGAATTATCTTCTTATGGAAAAATATCTGAATCGAAAAGAATTAGTACATCATGTAATAGTTGGTTGGTTGTTGTAAGTGCGAAAAATTAAGAGAGCGTTCAGGATGCAAAAACGAAAGAAGTATGTAAGAACAGAAAGGTGTCGAAAGAAATAGTACAAAGTAAGTTTTAAAAATTAAAATTTGGCTATTCTACTTTGTGTTAACCCGAAAAGAAACGGCTCGCGTCGATACTACTTGGTATATATGTATGTACTTTCTTCATTAAGTAGTCGGGGGCTTTTTGAAAAAAGTATGATGCTTATCTAGGATATTTACCTTCTTTGGTTTATAAAAATAGATTTATTTTTTAAATACAAAATCTTTGCCATAAAAATATAAATTATTGTATGTACTTCGATACTTTTTCCACAACAAACGATGAAAAAATATACAGAATCACATCTTCATACACGCGTCCATCTGGTGACAAAAAAAATCACGATTAATCCGAGAAGAGGACTAACTATCTCGATTCCAATAACATTTTTCCCAATATTCTATAATTCTACACAGCAAAGTGTGATCTCTTTTGTTTCTGATATCGATTTGGCCCATATGCATTTAAACTACTTGCTAATTGCTACCAATCTTTTATATAAAATAAAATTCAAATAACATTATTGATACTTTTATGCATGCTTAGCAAAACTTATTTGCGGTTCAAATTTTTCACAGCAAATTGCCTCTGTAAAATTTGAATTTTTTCGCATGTTTTAAAATGAAACATTACGATTGACTATTAAGTCAAACAGTTCTTTTTAACAAAATACAATTACTGATCTAAGAATATTGTTGCATTTTTTATTTATGCTATGTTTTAAATAAAAATTAACAATGTCTGGAATTCATTATAATGTCCGTTTTAGCTTATAAACTACTTAATTAACAAAAATATAACAATAACCAGTAATTAACAATAAATCTTGACATAATAAGACATTTACAGCCCCCAATGTATACCACGTTGAATATGCTGACGTCATTTATGACAATTCCCCAAAATACACCATACGCCCAAAAATCATTATAGAAAAACCATCGTTCGTACCTGGTTCGTACATTTACATAATTCAAAACTACCACAAATTCAAACACTAATACATTTTTTACATTTTCAGCACCAAACGCCTATCACGTTGAAAGAGCAGAAAACATTTTTGACAGTTCACCAAAATACACATTACGACCTAAAATCAATATTGATAGACCATCAATAGTTCCCGGTTTGTACAAAATTAAAAATAACAACCAATACTTATAAGACACAACATTTTACATTTTAGCACCTAACGCATACCATATTGAAAACGCTGATATTATTTTTGATAATTCTCCTAAATATTCAATGAGACCAAAAATTAATATTGAAAAACCATCAATTGTTCCTGGTTTGTAAATGGAAATTATATAAAACAACATTTTATAATAATATTATATATAATTTTAGCACCAAATGCTTATCACGTGGAAAATGCTGATATTATTTTTGATAATTCTCCAAAATATTCATTACGTCCAAAAATAAATATTGATAAGCCATCTATAGTTCCCGGTGTGTACACTTATTAATATTATATTCAATAAAACTCACATCTATATTTCAGCACCAAATGCTTACCACGTGGAAAATGCTGATATTATTTTTGATAACGCTCCTAAATATACATTACGTCCTAGAGTCAATATTGAAAAACCATCAATTGTTCCCGGTTTGTAAATTCGCTCAATAGGTGATAACAATTTATAATTATATTAAAAATTGCAGCTCCCAATGCTTACCACGTTGAAAATGCTGATATTATTTTTGACAATTCTCCAAAATATTCATTACGTCCGAAAATAAATATTGATAAACCATCTTTAGTTCCCGGTGTGTACTCACAATAAATTATTATTTTAAAATATAATAGTATCTAAATTTTAGCCCCAAATGCTTATCACGTGGAAAATGCTGATATTATATTTGATAATTCACCAAAGTATACACTCCGTTCTAAAATAAACATTGAAAAACCATCAATTGTACCTGGTGCGTAAAATAATATCTAAAAAATTTGTTTAGACAATAACGTTTTCAAAAATTTTAGCCCCAAATGCTTACAATGTCGAAAATGTTGATATTTTATTTGATAATTCACCAAAATACACATTACGCCCGAAAATAAATATGGAGAAACCATCCATAGTTCCGGGTTAGTACAGAAAACTAATATTACTATACATAAATAAAACTCATTTCTCGTAATTCCAGCACCAAACGCATACCATGTGGAAAACGCTGATGTTATTTTTGATAACTCACCAAAATACACATTACGTTATAAATTAAATATTGACAAACCATCAATAGTTCCTGGTTTGTAGAAAATAATCTAACAATAAAACACATAACTTAATTCAAAATTTCAGCACCGAACGCTTACCATATTGAAAGGGCCGAAATTATATTTGATAGTAGCCCTAAATACACAATCCGTCCTAAAACAAATGTAGACAAACCATCAGACAATCCTGGTTAGTTTTAAATATAAAATATACTAATCAAATATGGACAAGGTTATTAACAATTTTATTTGATGGGCATGTTATTATTTAAAAGGAAACATTATAAACATTATTAGGTTATTTATATTAAAATTTGCCACTGAATAAATAATCTGAATATTTATACCGTACCTACTAACAAAAAAGTATGTCAACCTACTAAGTAAAATTGGACAAGGTAATTATATTCGACATGTGAACTGATTTCAATTTTTGTAGTTTGATTGCCTACGGACTTCCCACTATCAACAACCTACGTTACTAACTTCCACTCAACTAATAAAATTTTAATAAATTTTATTAATAAGCTGTTATAGAAGAATTGCTTGCCACTTAAAATTAATACAATACTATAGCATTTTTATATCCATAGCACCCAACACCTACTCAGTTCTATGTTCTGACACATCACCGCAATACAGTTTTGGAAATAAGACACAATTGGCCAGTCCACTGGATACACCTGGTCGGTTTTATATGTATTTACTTTATTAACACTGCTGAATAAGTATATGTTATAAACACAGCACTAAGTATCATACATTATTTCGTATTGACACAAATATCAAACTTATTTAATATTGATTTGATTGTTAAAATTAATAAACATTTGTGTCAGTACAAGTATAATAGATTTACAAATATTTTAACTTGTTATAATTTTAGCACCAAATGTTTACAATATTCCGTCCATCGTTGGCGATAAAAAGTCGGCACCTTCCTACACAATTTCGAGTAGGAATAAAGAAGCCCAAGATGAAAGAGTTAAGAATCCAGGCCCAGGCAGTTACAACAACGTCAATCCGACTGCAATCAAGGCTCAATCGCCTGCATATACCATCAGCTCCAGGTATACCGTACCATCTGATAGCACAAAAATTCCTGGACCTGGAAATTATTCACCAGAAAAGGTATCAATTTGAATATCAACTTTATTTTTTATTTAAATAGTTCTTATTTGTTAATGATGTTTATTCATTTTTGTGTGTGGGTTTAACTTTTATTATAATACTAATATATAAGATCTATCGTCAATATATTAATTTATTTTAGATTGTACTAATTTGTAAATATTTTATCAGGTAACTTCTCATTTAAGAGAAGCGCCGGTTTATTCATTCGGCATTCGTCATTCTCCATATTTAGGTTCGGATACTCTGTGCCTACGACCGGATAAAACATCACTATTGTTCTAACATCCTACTAACAACATTAAAATATAATTTTGGTAATTTAAATTTTTATTACAGATTTGTTTTATGTAGATGTGCTAAGTAGATTGCACAAGTTATAAAAATCTTAATTTATCTTTTTGATTTATAATTCTAATAGTCTGCCTATAAAGTTTTTAAATCTTATAAGTAAGGTAGAAATGGTATTTTATAATAATTGTCACGGTTTTGCTTTAATATAAAAATAATATTGTTTTATAATTTGATCCAACTTATGTTAGCCGTTGTGCATATGAAAAGCGTTCTTATTTAATTAATGCTTTATTTTCAAATTTAAGTTTGAATTTTGCTAAATCCAATCTTGGAATAGCACATAAAATCATAGCTGCATAGTTCAGCCCAATTTCTTACCAAGACTAGAGACAGTTTGAGAAATAAACGTATTCGCTTATCGCGCGCATGTTGATATCTTATACAATAATATTCAAACTTATGTTTATGGCTAAATTCCTTAGTATTGGTTGAAAACAATTGCGATTGTTACTTGCAGTAAATTTACCGAAAACATATTGTGAATAATGTTTGCTGATGGTATTTTGGATATTTTTAATTTTTATTTTATACTACATCTAATTCAAAAAGCAAAAAGCTGTTAGTAGTTACAATTTAAAGTTACAAAATTATAAAAATAACATATAGTCCGAAAGTTTTGGAAACATTTTCAATAGTTGACATTTTTTATCAAAATAGTTGAATTTTTCCCAAAACTTTTGGACTATACGTTAGTAAAAATTACAAAAATATATTTAATTTAAATTTATTTGTGGATTAAAATTTTTGTTCTTGACATCAACAATATCGATTGTTATAAGTTTTATAAAAATTGGAAATATAGCGACAGACATTTAATATAATACACACAGTGTTAATTAGTGGCCAATTAGTTTATATAAATTATGGTATTTTTAGTGAATTAGAACTTTGACTTAAATAATAATAATAATAATATTAATCTCTCAAAAAAACACAAAAACTTTTAAATAAATTGTCAAAATTATATATACCTACAACACATCACAGATCAAATAACAACAAATAAAGAAGTCCACAATAATTTTCTAACAAATCAATATTAACCATATTTCCAACTCATTTATGTTGTACAGTTCATTGTTTATTAATAGTCAGTTAACACATTTATGGATTTTATATCTTTTGGGCAGACAATTGAAGAATTTCATAGAGCTGTATAGTGGCAGTTTTGAACTTAATTCCAGTCTGCGATTAGGGAGAGCGTAATCATATTGGCGCCTGGTATTGTTTTTATGTTCAAATGTATATTTATCAAAATTTCCCTACTTTTAAAGTTGAATATCAATAACTTGTAAATATACTAACCATAAAAAGTCATTACATTATGCTTCTTAAAATGCCCTCTACAGGATTCTCTATACTGTAGTCCAGATAAGATTCTTAAGGCTGTTTTTTTAGATTTAAATACTTTATCTTCAAGGCTGCTTTGGCCATAAAATATAATTCCATACCTTAGTAATGACTTGAAATTTGCATGATATACCGTTTTTAAGGAGCCATACTCCATTACATTTGTGAACTCGCGAAGCATATGACAGACAGAATGAAGCTTGGACACCAAGTTTTCAATATGAAATTGCCAGTTATTTTTTGTCTATGTATACGCCAAGAAATTTTACGTTACTTTTGACCTGCATTATTTGATTATTAAGAAGGACATTGTTTGGAATTTTATAAGTTGCATTTTTTTATATTAAATATTACGGCGTGTGTTCAAACATTCAATTTCCTTGTAAATCAGATCACTTTTAAGCAGTAGGTTTGTGATAGTTTTGTCGCAGATGAGAACGTTTATATTGTCGGCATAGATTTCCATTAAGGCTTCCAATAATTTTACTTAAGGTTTTAATTCTTGAACAAAATAAAAATAAAACATTTTGCAGTTAGTTTAATAGACATTTTATAAGGGTGTACACTGTACACCATTGAATTGAGTCGAAATATATTTGGAAATATTGAAATATATTTTGAAATATTTGTACATTTGGAACTATTATTTGTAAATTTTGTGACAAAATATTTTAACTGTTGTTTAAGAAGCATTAAATTAATTTAACAATATAAGTTTTATATATGTAATACTTTTCTTTATTGTTTAAGCCTACAGGAACTAATCAAATAGTTTTCTGTAATATTTATTTTAAAAAAATATTGTACCCACCAGAGTATACCAAGATACTAAGAGATTTTATATTATTGACATAATAGTATGTAATGAGTATGTCAAACTTAGATCAAACTATTCAAATCAAAGTACATCAAAGAGAACAAATAAACTTATTAAAGTGAATTCAAAAGAGAAGACAATATTACTTTTAAGATATTTCAGCGTTGCATTTATTAGAAACGTTTGCATCTTTAATTAAAAAAAAATTACATACGCAATATTTTGTTTTTTTTGCAATAAACTCTTTTCACTTATCAATCCTAATATATCGACTGTTTTGTCTTTGCAATAGTTCTCTCACTATTTTTAGGTCTCTATTGCAGTATTCTCATGGGTTACTTAATTAATTTTCAACATTGTCTACCTTCTCTTTGTGTATTTGTTTCTGAAATTATCGTAAAGTATACCGTGTTCTATTGCTCTTTAGGAGTATTTTAATTTATTTACACTCTGAACTATACCATATTTTCTAAACTGTACGTCATTAAGGATGGAACGCTGCTGTCGTTTTGGGTTTTATACCCATAAACTTAATATAAAATATTAAAAGCAGTTTCAAATTTCTAAATACTATCCAGCTTAGGTCTATATTACGCAAGAGCTTGACTGTTTAATTGTCTTTCTCTTGTATGATTCTATTGCTTAGGTATAAGCACTCGATTACTGTTGTTCTAAGGGGTTGCAGCTTTTGTAACATAGCAGAAAACTCATCCACACTATTACTGTTCGGTACTATGTGGTTTGCAAAATTGGAAGTAATTTAAATATGACTTGTATAGTATTCTCTTGAAAATACTTTAAACGTATCTTTGACTAAAGGGTATTCTGATCTGTACCAAACTTGATCTCTTTGCTGGTTTTTGGAGTAGGTATTTTTTGGTAAATTTGTATATGTAAAATTAATTCTGACAATTTTATACTATCAAAAACCTTATAATAATTAACAAAAGCAATAAAAGCAAAACCATAAGAAGCACTGTGTTGTTTTTTTTTCTCTATGAGAGAACACATGGTTTGTAGGTGGTTGGTGATACTGAACCTTGTTTGAAATTCTACGGTTAGTTAACATTTTTGTTTAGTTGTGCAGTAGGTTCATATGAGAAATCTAACTGTTTGGTCGATGTTCTTTTTTCAATTTTTTAAGTTCATTTTGTCACTATTTTTTAGCTCAATATTACCTCTGAATTGCACCATGAGTGGGTATTTGCCGTTGTCGTTTTTGAGGCATCTATTGATTAGTATTATAACTGTACCTATTAGTGTTTTCTTTTTTTTTAATTTTTAACATTTTACTAAATATTTCTTTTTTTTTTTTAATTTTTTAATTTTTATGTATTGCAGTGATTTTAATAGTTTATCTCTATTCACTTCTTCTGAGCCTACATCGGTAACAGTTTTTAGTTGACCATAACAAACTGAATTAATAAATGAAAAATAGTTGTGATCAATAAGTGGCTATTAATTATCCTTAGTTAATTTAATTTAACAAACTTTTTTCTTAAGAGCCAGTATTTTAGAAGCATAAAAAATAATAAATCAACAAGTTTTCTTTTAAAACCATTCCATTTTATAAAATAGTTTTCTAAATTTAATTATGTAATAGTAGTAGTGGTAGTCATTTATTCATAAATGTAATGCTTTTAGATAATTTGATTAGTATTGTTATAAAACTTAGATTTTTAGCTGTAACAACATTAATAACAATACAAAGATATATTAATTTGTAACTTATTGTTTATTGTGTCTTCTTAACCATTGACTGCATAAAACTGTCATTAAAGACATTTCAATAATAAGTTCTATTAAGTAGCTATGTCTCACTGAACATTTCTGCACTTTGCACGAATCAAACTTAAATAGTGGAGCATCATTATAATTGGCATGAGTTATTATTCATTTTACTCAATTTTTTAAATATTTCTTATGTTTCAGGTGTGCTTAGATTATTTACCAGCACATTCATTTGGAATCAAGCATTCCCCATGGGCAGACCATTATTGACAACAAATGAAGAAAAACCTTCCGCATCGAATCGAATCCGAAACAACCCGATCGACAGCGATTCAAACTTAATGAGCCGCTTTTTTATTTTGTTATTATTTATATTACTCTCATTAACAACAAACATCGATTATTTTTTAAAATGTGCGATCATTTTAAGGCCCTTGTAATTTTGCTTTAGTGACAAATTAAACCGAATTGTTGGTCAAAATTTGGAATTTTAGTAAATAAACGGCCGAGTTTATAGTGCCTGTTTCTTGCCATTTTCAATCTAATCTAAATTAATCCGCTTTAATGGTGTTTATTATGCTTTCAGTTCCTTTTACTTAGTTATAAATTATAATACAATCAGAATAAAATGTATTGCAAAAACCAACGCTTATACATAATGCATATTATTTTGCTACATTATAAATATAATAGTTATTATGATTTATTGTGTTGTCTTTATTTATTAATTTACCTGTACACTTTAAGTATAAACAACTGATTGACTTCTTACAAAGTTTTTAATTATATGTGCAATAGCATCTAGGGGGAATCATTGAAAACTTATCCATGTTGTATTAAAGTGCCTATTATGACGGACACAAATCTGAAAATAGAATTGTCAATAACAACATTTTTTATGTCAAATTATTAAAAATTGGTTGGATAGTTGGCGGATATTACTTAAAAAGTAAAAACTAATTCAAACTGCACAAATAACATCCAATTAATAGACTAGCAAAATAAGCCTATATTGGTGAAACATTTAAGAAATTAAAACAGAATTATAAAGAAAAACAGACTGCACAGCGGTGTAGTACATTTCTTTCTTAACATAATCGTATTTGTGTTCTATTTTTTAATTCTGTATTAGACCAGTCAATTGGGAATTTGAAATTATAAAATGTATTAGCAGGCCAATTTTTTAATTGTTTGCTTAAATGTTCTCCATCAAATCCGAACTGCAAAAATCCACCAAACTTTCCTTGTGCGTCACGAGATAACGGTGATTTTTTATATGTCGGCTGCTATTGGTTGGACTTTCATTTTTTTTTCTAAATGTACAGAAAAATATTTTAAATAACTTTCATATGAAACTTTTTTGCATAACTTCGCAAGGAAAAGTGCGACACGCCAAAAAAACGTCGTTTCTTTTCCATCCACCCACTCACCCACTCACCAAGGCGTGGTCTTTTAACTATTTTCTTTCTGCTTTTCTATAATAGTTATGAAAAAATCTTCAAACGGAAGTTGTAGGACCTACAATTTCCTACAAGTTGTGTATGAAAAGAAATTTTATGACGAAAAAATCAACCTTGTTTTTAAAATATTCTATTTAAAGGACAAATTTGGTTTTTTTGCTTTTCAAAGTTTGGAAATTACATAATTGATTATTGAAAAAAGTTTCTTATTGTTTTTAATAATTTGTTGATTTATTTTTATTAAGGAGTAAGTTGTTTAATCAATAATAAAAGAAATTTTATTGGAATTATTAAAATATGTTAAAATAATAATAAAAATTACAGGGAATACAACTTTGATGTTACAAAATTTTTTGTGAGACTAATATTTTCAACCCTGTCCAGTAAATATCCCCATTAAGGGTTAAATTCTCATGTATTTTTATATCAATCAAATTTTATTAATTATTTAAATTTAAAATCACTAAATTTATATAAATAATAATTTTTTATGCAATTTTTTAGCTTTTCGTTTAAAATAAATAATTATTAATATATTTTAATTATAAAGTTATACTACTTATGATTAAAATTTCAAAATTAAATTTTATTACTAGGAAACAAAACACAATCTGATACTTGTAAATCTTCAATTTTGAATTATTTTGTCTGTGTAACATAACTTTAAATTTTTAAACAATATTTCATGCAATGTATAAAAATATTTTGCTTTTAATTTTAATATAGAATCGTATTTTTATGTTAATTTTTTTAGTGCTGAACGTTGCTTCAATAATGCATATGCTTGCAAGTTTTGTCTGTTTTTTTAGATGACGGCCAAAGCTAAGTTAGTATTAATAATTATTTCTTAATAATAATTTTCTTAAACTATCCATATATTACATCGTCAAAACAAAATTCATCTAAAAAACAAATCAATTATACATGCTGTTAAATATATAGGAATGTCAAACAGAATATTATTTATTTTATATAGTCAGTTTTTGTGTTATTTTGCTTATGAATTCCAGAAATACATATTTTTCATTTATTACCAAAATAATTTATTGGGTTGTCATTCTGCAGCCCAATGTATACATGCATCCATATTTCAATGTGCATTGCAAACATTGTGTATTTATATTTCAATTTATCCATAGTTTATCTATCCTTGGCATTGACGCATCACTACAAAATCAACATTTTAATCAATCATTGGCTTTGTTTATTTATTTATTACAGAACTATATGCAAATAATAATCCATAACAATTAAATATATTAAACCTAACAATAACCAATTACATTTATATTGCATTTTATTTCGGACAACAATAATATTTGGTAGTATTTTATAACGACAAGTTTAAGTGTATTTGTGCAAACGTAAAATATGTATACGTACCACCCATATCTACTAATCTGCTATTGGCAAACACTTTTTGGCAAAGATATATAAATATCCTACAAAATCAAACTGATTAAAAAAATATAGGAAATGAAGAACTAAAACTTTAAATGTATATGATAGTATATTAGTAGACAGCGAAACATTTTGGAACGCAGACATAGCTTAATTGTATTGTTAGTTTGCTTTTATAACAACATTTGCTTAAAATTGGTACGTCTCACATATAAAAATAACGAGATTCTGACAAATTGATGTCAACATTCAAGTGATTAATTATGATTTATTAATGCTCGATTTGTCAATCAATCAAGTTTTAAAATGTAATACTTAGTCGGTAATGCTGACTACGTTATAAAAATATTTTAATATTTGTATTGTTCATTTTGTTAGCATGGAGCAATTATCAAGCAGTCAAAAATTTCTTAAAGGTTTGTATTTGTAAAATTTGCAACTTTAATATCTAAATTTTTAGAAAATTATTACTAGTAAAATTTTGTAAGAAAATAGATAAAAATAGCTTAATACTAAAAGGTATTCTTTTTAATTTGCGTAGAACAAAAAATTGTTTAAATAATTATTGTTCTTATTATATTTTTATATTTAAAATCGAGCATTAATAAAAATAATACTGCTGCAATTTAGACATTTGTATAACTTCTTTGGCATATTATATTCCACGTTTTATATTTCTTGATACTGATAGTTATAAGCACCCGAGTGATAACTTCCTTCGTTTTGTTCGTTGGCGCAGACCACTCTTCTGACAAAATAGTATAGACCCTGATCAAGATATGGAAAGAGGAACAAAATCCCTTTTCCACTCACTAATATTATCTTAAAATATACCCACTTCTTGTAGTAATAAAAATAATTTCACCTTATGGAGATTCAGCTAGATACATTTCAACATCGAAGAAACGCAAGAGTAATAAATTCTCTTCAGTCTATAGGCTTAGATATGTAACACTTATCTATTTTTTGTTTTCGTGTAGAATATTCAAACATATTCTATGTACATAAATACAAACAGTAACCTACAATCTACGTTAATATGGTTTTCTCTTCGTTAACAGTTCATAACATTTACAATAAACATATTTTCTCTAACATAAAACAACGTCGATCTGGACCAATCAAATCAATAGTTTTGAGTAATGGTGACGGCCGCTGAGGATGGCGCTAAAAAAGCGTTTCCTGTGACCAAATACGCTTGTGAGGTACGGTTTCAATGGGAGAGGCACTATCAGCTAAAGGTGTGGGTGGCAACATAATTTCTTTTCCGTCTATACTTGTACCGACCAAAGTGCTTGTTGACTCGTCGGATATTGTCGGTAATGGGTATTGATTTCGATTGTCACTTTTATCTTTAATACAATCTTTACTGCAACATGGTTGATCTTCATCACTATCTGTACTAAATGGGTCCACTTCATCGTCAGTGTCTTCACAATACTCTAAATCGTGGAAAACTGAATCCGATACGTAGGATTGGATGTCTAGATCCGGATAGTCATTAGCTAGAGAACTATTGCAGCTACTGATGGATGCGAGAGGCGCAAGACGTGGTGCCAAAGTTTTTGGAGGTATATCGTCATAGAGTGCACGTTCACTTCCACATGGAGAGCCTCCCGGCGTGGGCTGTATTACTCTAATATCTATCGGGTAATAAAAATCGTACTGCTCTGGAAGAGGCGAAGATTGGCGCCGTCTTGTGCGATTCTTGTGCGCTGGTATTGCTGGAAGGCCTAAGATCACCGACGAACCTCTTCTTTCTAAGTACGAACTACCTGATGATGAGCATGTTATGTTGCTGGGACGTCGACCCGGTACATCTAAATGACTAAAACATTTATTTGTTAGATACAATTCAAGATTCATTTAAAATTTTTCTCATTTTAATACAGATATAGCAACAATGCTTTTAAATAACACATGCGGGAATAAGTTGAAAATATCTAGTTAAACATTAACAATTATTAGTTAATAAGTAAAATATGATACAATATCAAATTTTTAATATATTAAAATATATACCTATTGTAACAGACATAAAGATCATCATATTCGGGTGGAGAATCCTCATCTATTGAACAGGGCAGTTTTGAACAATTTCTAATCGGAGGTTCCAATAAACTAGAATATCCACCAACCGATGAAAATCTTGTGGTGTTTCTAATCCATCTCGGACTAACGCTATTCGTATCAAGGCTCCGACGTGGCTTCTTGGTAGGATTTAATTGTTCATACGCCGTGGCTTCCAATGCCGCTGCTATTTGTCGCTCTTCTTCCTCTGCCTCGGCAACAGCGGCGGCCGCAAGCTTTGGATCTTCCAAGGCCTTCTCAGTCTTTGATTTTGATTTGTAAACTACTAAAATAACCATTAGTCCAAAGAATCCACCAAGCGTAGCAGCTATCCGCACGCCGGTCATCACATCGTAAGTTTTATAGAAATCCGCCTTTTGTTGCTCCTTTTCGGCGGTTAAGTTTTTCGAGGATGGGTACAAAATAATTGGTCTTTCGAAAGAACCATTTTGATTTTTATCCATCACTGTTGACAAACACCTGCAAATAATAAATCTCATTTAGTAAAGTGTAAATAGTTACTTACTCATAAAATAAATCATTTTGGCAACAACCGTTGAGGGTATTTAATATTCATCAATATACATAAATCATATTTTATTTAAAAAAATGGTAAACACTTGTATTTTTTATATTTACGCTTTCTTGTGAGCATAATTTTCATAAAATGCGCAATACAAAAGTATAAGACAAAATAAATACGTAAAATACCCTTGATTCGAATCGTATTTGCATAGGCATGTAATGAAAAGGGCATAAATATCGATTCTGTAGTAGTGACTCTACTTCAGAGAAGGAATCGAGTAACACAATACCCTCTTACGTACTTCATATCTAGGGAATCTGCACAAAAAATAATTGGGTTAATGATTATTAAGTTCGCGCAGACAGACGAAGAAACGCTTGTTGGCACGGTAGGACGATTTAGAAAACTTTCTAGTAGCGAACAAATTTAGTAAAATTTCAATTAGTGAGCGCGTTTCTGATTTTTTATGTAATATCCAGACACCCTTAAATAAGATTAAGCAATGTTCAAAATAACGATACTTTTGTAAGTAAAATTATATTTATACCTATTTTCTAAGTAGAAATATAATTCCTCTAAGTGAATTATCAAAAAATAACAATTCCTTCAAGAGTTGCCATACATAACATATCATTAAATTATTTAAAATTAAATTGTAAAAAATACATTTTAAAGTTTTCAACAGTCTTTGCCATATCTTATATATGGCTCCATAAATAGTCATTCTTTATAATAAGTATAAGGTAATAACAATTTTTATCACCGTTTTTTTTTCTTTTAGTTGCAGCGTCAACAGCTATGGTCATTGGCTGCTCTCTTATTTTATATAATAATAGCCCATGGGCCCCTATTTTCGAGTTCACTCAAAAATGTTCGCATAGAAAGCAATTTGCGTAAAAAGTTACGAGTGGCATTGCGTTTCTATATTCTTAAATACCAGTAAATCTCATGTAAATCAAATCGCATTCGATTCTCCGTGAGTATGTGGCAACATTGTATATTACGCCAAACAGCTGCAAAAACAAGGACTTTGCTAGAAAAGTCTTAGAGTAGCCAGCAAGCGGGGATCGGTTGAGGGGAGTAAAGGGTATTTCAGCCGTGATGAACACATTTAGACGGCTTCAAT
>JARJEC010148455.1:0-11823 GCA_030264575.1 Tachinus sp. AB-2021 | reverse complement strand
GGGCTTGGAGGAGAAGTTTTTAGAAAGTAATAAAAAAAATGTAACTTAATATATTTTGTAAATATAAGGTACGTTTACGTTAATTTTTATTGCCATAAAACAGAAAAATCTACAATACGTATTTGGCATGAGCTTCATTTATAAAATCTGCGCTGCGGAAATTGGAAAAGGAACAGACGTCGCAGATGTAATGAAGCGAGTATCTGAACTCAAGTAGAGCTGGGAAGAGACGTGACTTTTTGGAATCATTTTCTTTAGGTTAACAATTATAACTTGGAGACAACGTGAAATACACCGAGGCATGGGAAGATCGCAGAAAAGATGGCTGAGCGAATAGCACGAAAAAGATAGCAATGCTTACCAAAAGATAAGGAAAAATGGAAATGTAAATTTCGCATCTACGCTCAAAAGTGGTTAATAATGATGAAGGAGGAGGAAGAAAAGGAAGACGAAGACGAAGATCTTTATAGGTTGATTTGCTCAAAACCCTAATCAACGAAGAGGAAGAAGATGGCAAATTGCATATTCACAGGAGAAGATAAAAGGAGTTTGCAAAAAAGTAAACGATGGTAGAAAAACTGCTGGAGATAATTACAACACTTTTTAATCAACTTCCACGGTGCAATACCACCTCATTCTCCGGGTCCCAAAAACCCAGCGCTCAAATTTGAAAGGCTTACACTTGCCATGTATTCTTTTGACAATTGAATGGTGGCAGCTTTTACTATGTGATATTGCATTTTAATAAATAAATCAAATTTTTATATATCTTATCACGAAAAATATTAAACCGGACTAATTTTGACCAATTACCTGGTCATCATCAACAAATTGTTCCTATGATGGTGAGCAGGTAATTGTTCGAAACTAGTCTTAATAAATATTTTTTGTGATAAGATATATAAAAAGTTGTTTTATTTATTCTTTTGACCTTAGCTGCTCGACCACCTCCTTGTATTTGTCCAGCTTCCTGACCCGACATTGCGTAACTGCATTTTGCTCGTTTTCAAATGGTAAACCGATAATTTTATTGTTGCACTATGCTGCTTTTTGTTCAACAGGACGATATCTGGCCGAAGGTTGGAATATATTTCCGCAACGGTTCTGTTGACTCGCGCACAACTATAGTTTGAATAGCTTTCATAGGTCATTTTGGATAGACTTACGATGTTGTTGCCAGGCGTTTGAGTGTATTTGACAATGGTTATGGAAGGGTTTTGTTAGCGTTACCGCATCTCCTTTACCTCTTGTTATTATTGCCAAAGTGGTATTGAGAAGCATCCAATTTAGCCAGGCTTTGTGAATAAAGTTCCAGTTGACAAATCGCGTTTCAAATCAGGAAGTGGTTAATTGACGACCACTGTTGGAGCTAACCACAACACTTCTTAACAAATGCCTCATTATCTGGAAGGTACCAAGCAACTATAGAGTGTAAAACATCTCAGTTCATAGTAGTATACAAAAATAATAATAAAGTAGCATATTATTTACCAATAAGGCTAATATCGCATCTACTGAAATTATTTACTAATATATTAACTAACACAGTAGGGAGGAACTAGAGAACTATCAACTTTTAGAAGAGGATGGATGCAACAAAAATTAAGGAACAAGCGTGCATCTCCTGTCTATGAAAACAACCCAAAGAAAGTCAAACGAGTATTGCTTTCTGCTGTTTCTTGCATTTGTAATTATGAAAATCTTTGATAGTTTAGAACCATGGGTTATTAGTAATTTGCTATTACAGATTCTCAAAGGCATATTTAGGAAAGAAAAGACGGCTGACGATATCATTGTAAAAGCATAGAAGAATTGAAAGTGATAGTAAACGACCTGTTTAGAATAAGCTGCTTCTAAGGTTCAATACAAAATACAATCCAGAAGTCTTAAAAGTAACCCTAAGAGAGATATAATTTGCGATAATAGGGATAATTTGGATATGATATTGAAAGATTTAGAGAGCTATTATAAAACTGACAGACCATTAGACGAAAGCGGCAAAAATATGGAGTCGCTGGATAATTTAACTAAGAGGAAAGCGAAGAATTGTTTGTGTAGGTTTAGTTTTGATAATTAAGAGCAGGATATTACATAGTTTTACAATAAAAATGTTAAAAAAGGATATCAAACGATTTGTTGGTCTATATGCTACTTATGTAATTATCCATATCGGGATTGGGGTGAAGTCTCTGGTGGACGAATGACGCCATTCTTCTTAAAATTTTACTACGAGTTTTCATAAATAACTATTGTAAAAAAAACCCTAACTAACTCCTAGATCGACTAGATGAGGTTGGCCTACCTAATGCCGGTCGTCGTCAGATTCGATATTGGTTACAGAATTTACCATGGGTAATAAAACACGAAATCAATTTATGTGCTAGTATAGACTAGACATACACACAATTGTATATGTGTAAGCATATCATGTAATGGATGTTTCAAAAATTTACTTTGACGTGGTTGTAGAACATAAAACCAGTGCTAATTGAGATACCTTCATAGCTCAATTGGTAGAGCAGTGGACACGAAATCCAAAGGCTATGGATTCGATCCCCATCCCAAGTGAATTTTTAAAACATTTATTTCAAAATGGAGTAATGGCGTAGTAATTATTTAATAATTATAATATTTTAATTTCAACTTAGGCTTTATTTAAAATTTTAAATTGTAAATAATGATTATTTATAATATTTGTAAAATATATTTATGTCAAATTTTTATAACAGTCTTAATATTATTATCGATTATCATGATTGATATAATCTATATTATTACAAATAATTGCATATTTAGTGAATAAAGAAAAGTATATTATTATATTAAATTATTAAACGTGATTTAATTAAATCATCGAAGAAATAAAAAAAATATGTTGCTCATCCCACTTTCAATGTAAATATTTATATCCATAAAGTAAAGGTCAGTAACGTATGTGAAAGCGATTTTTAACAACCTAATTTTATGATTCATTAGATTTATTGTGAGTCATTGTATTTGCGTCTGCAATTACAATTATTTTATCAAAATTAGTAATCGCATTGCAAAACAATTAGCAGTAAATTAAACAAGCTAATGGCACAATTATTAGAATATTAATCACTGCATAAATAAAATTTTAATAAACAGGATATTTTTATTTCTAACATTGTTCTGCTTAAATATATAAAAAAAGCATTAAATTAATTTTTTTTGTTGTATTGTACGGAAATATTTAATTGTTTTATTACTTAAATTTATATCGCGTATGTTATCATTTTCATAATAACATTTATTATAAGCTTAAACTTATTAGTGTTCATTGATTTATTAGTTGCATTTTAAAACAGTTTTCAAATTTGACCGGTTTTTGCACTAAGCCCTTCAATAGTAATTGTTATCATTTAAATTCATGTATTATAAGAAACACATAAATATCTTAATAAATTTGCATTCACTCTGTCACCTACAGCAAAAATTGCACAATAATTTTAACCCAACCTAACACACACAAATAATAATGCATTTCGCAAAACTGCGATTGTATCTAGAGAGAAAAACAAAACCGTTAATATTAAAACCTGTCTGGCTCGTTTGCGATTTCAATAAATGCCACATCAATTAGATACGAATGTCGCAAACATTCTTAATGCTGCGACAGGTCGCCCCTTTTTCCGATCCCTTTAGCAGTAACTCAATACTCAATTAACATAATATGCTCTCCGCAGTGGACTTCAATAAAATGCGAGCAAACGGACCGTTAAAATATTGACTTACGTCACATGCCTGCATGTAATGTGTCACTTAAAGTGTTCATTTAGAAGGACAGTGGGATCTCTATTAGATGATTGTTATCTGCTTGCATTTTGTAGTACCGAGGCGTTAAGCCACCCACATCTAAACATGAATTGTGTCGTAAATTTCCGATTGTTTTGATATCCGAAATTGTCATTCACACCTTGTTATTTTTATGCATACACGGTTTTAATGTACTTTTTTTATTTGATTTAAAAAAAAATTATTTACTTATTTTATTTTTTAATTAATATTTTAATATAACATTTTTATTGTACTTGTCGGGTATCCTATTAAATGACAAATCTTGTTCTGTATTTGCTACGTTAAATACAAATTGAAGATATATTGAGTGATACTGAATTGAATTATAACATTAAAGTATTAAGTGTTTTCAACCAAATTTACCTGTTGGGTTGGGAAACAATTATTTTTAAAAAATAATTGTGCTTTTTTAATCGGGCTATTTTGCTTATCGAGTTTGAAGGTACATAGTTGCAAAAAATAATTTTGACCTAGAAAGAAAGTAGAATTTGAAGAACGGCTCAACTAAGCAATAAAGGGCAATTTTGGAAATAGAGCAAACGAACTGCAAAAATTGTTTAGTCTCTTACATTTTTTTTATAGTTTGGTTGTTATATTTGACAGAAATTAATCAATTTTTGGTTGTAAGGGGGAACATTCTAACTTATTTCATGTTGCTATAGTTTCGGCTTATTTCTTTTTCCTACTATTGTACACCTTTGATGGTTTTAGTAGAGTAGAGTCAAAGGATAGAATAGTACAATTTTAGATATGAAGTTTGATGGTGAGGTCGTATAGTTATAAACTAATATATGATATTTTGACGTTACTTTTTGACTTTTTGCACTGTACCGAAAAAAATTCTTGGAGGTGTCTTTTGAGTTTGATCAAATAAAGACTAATAATTTATATACGGTATTTGGTGAAGCGTTAAAATTTCTTTCTTCTTATAAATTGGACAGCCTTAGTCAATTTAAATTTGTTAATCCTATTATTGATATCATTCTCACACCATTCTATATCAATATCATTCTTGATTTGAGTGCTTTTATTGCCTGTATAGTTTTCCCTTGTTTTGACTGACCAAAGGAAAAAAGAATGGATTATGCTACTCAGAAACTTGATCAAATGGTACTATGTTTCGTTTCCAGGCTTCTGTAACTTTTGGAACCATTGCTTCTAAGCGTGATATAAAATTGTTGTTAAAGAATGTTTGTACCTTTTGCTACGAGATATAAAACAATGTCGCCGCAACACCACTTGCAATGTTCAAGCAATTTTTTGGAGTTCCAACTCTTTGGTGCACACATTCTTCTTATTGCGAACTCTACTTCCTTTCGGAGGTTGAATGAGCATTTAATACTAACACTCCAAAGATGTTTATTGGGTTACATCCTAAGAATCTTTTTAGGCTTTCCAGCTATCAAGTATTTACGCTTAGATGATAAGTCTTAGAAATTTGTTTTGTTCTCCTCTCGTGACATGCCAGAAGTAATGGAGTGATAGTAGAAGTTCTGTTTTTTTTAGTACGATTGAGGGGTACTATCTTCCCAAAAGCGCCCGACCTAACAAAGAATACACGAAAATTATCATCGCGCTTTTGAAAATAGACTCGACATCTTTATTGTTGGCAAATCTATTACCACCGGGCCATTTTTTAAATTTGGCAATCGATATTAATCCAAGAGGGCTAAATCTGGCAAATAGTGTGCAGTGAGGACACAATTGGAACTTTAACGTATTGATTTTGTTGTATAACGATAACAGATGTCTGAACTGGTGCATCGTCTTGATGAAACAATTTTTTTTTATTTTATTACTCAAACGTCATGAGCTTGCTTGCTGATGGAACTATCTTGCTTTTTTTTGGAACCGATACTTTCCTTCTAGTTTTGGTTGTTAAATCGTCTCAGGTGTGAAGTGATGGACCCATGTTTTATCCATAGTTATCAATTTGTATTTGAAACTTACAGAAACACTTGATTGAACATCCTTACGACACTTGTTAGTAGCTCCTATTTTCCGTACAGTTTTCTTATATCCAAATTTACAATTATTATGGTATACTACTTTTTGAAATGTCCACCATATCTATTACCTTCCACACTTTTAGTAATTATCCAATACCATTTTGTTGATTTTTTAACCATTTTTTTGTAGTCGTTTTGTTTGAGTTGATTACTGCGATGTTTGTTTTTGCAGCTTGTACGGCCTCGTTTAATGCTACTCAATATTTAACTGTTGTAAAACTTGTTAAGAAAGAAGAAGACTCCTCTATAGTACAATCTCTTCACTTTCATTTTAGTTGGACCGAGGCCTTTCAAATCAAAGTATTCTATCGCATAACGATGACCAATTTTTTTCATGTTTACAAGCTCACCGGCAGCATTCATTATTGGTGGCTGCCAGACAAATACTAAACAATGTTATCATACTTAAGCTGTATACGGTTGGTACTTTCTACTATAGTCATTATTTTAAACAGCAACCGCCAGCTGTACGTGAAGTTGAGTACTTCTGAGTCTACATTCGTACTTTTTGAATGTTTCAATTTTTTACAAGCATATACAAGCACCGGAAGCATATAGTACCTTAACATTTTTATGCTTAGGCATAAACTTAACACGAGCCAGATAGCTTCTTCATGTCTATGAATTTTTTTTTGATGTGATCGATTTGTAATTTAAATTATTTTTTAATCTCACACTTTTGGATAATGCTTTCACTATACGTGGTTCCACTGGGTTCTATATTTGTTTTTTTTTGTAATTTTTACCTATCATTTTCGTTTTTTAAAGGTAACTTACAATATCATCTATTATTAATACGTGAAGAAGGACTTTGTACCCCCTTTTAAGCGCGTACGGAGGAGTGTGACATTTGGCATGGTTAAAGTTTATACGGAGAAGGATTGCAGTATGATAATATTTATGGACGTTATATTAGGTTAGGTTATGTGCTGGCGAGGCTCATGCCAAACATTGGTGGTCTTAGACAAGACAAAAGTTTTATGTAGCGTGGTCAACTCCATAGTACTACTATTCAGAGCTCCGGTATGGAACGACTGGACCAAATTTGCGAAGTACAGAGACATGGCAAGGATGCAAAAGATAGTGGTTATAAGAGTAGCGAGAGTCTATAGAACGAACTCACCAGAGTTCTACTGGTATTTGCAAGCACGGTCTTTTTGTATCTGTAACTGTCACAAGGAAAAACACACTTGAATAATACCAACAGTTAACAAAAAAGAAAGGCTAGAGAGACGACCATCTCGAAATGGGAGATTAAATAGAATCTGAAAAGCGACGCGGACAGCTGAATAAAGCGTCTCATACCGAATATATGGGCAGGAGACACTGCCAGTTGGAATACTACCTAAGTCAATTCGTAACAGGGCAGCAGTGCATTTCCAGCTACCTCTTTAGATTCAAACTAAATGAAGATCACAAGTGCATATACTGCTGCTAAACGGACACTATATACTATATACGATGCTAAGCTGCGACCGAAGGTACCAAGAATGTGAATAAATGGAGAGCGTGGTTGAAACCGACATCACCGCCCAGAAAACATAATCGAGCTGATGCTACAGAGTGAGTCAAACTGGAAATGTATAGCAACAGATGAACTCACAACACCCTAAAAGAAAAAAGAGAGTAACAAACGTGGACAGATAAAAAATAGACTAAACGCTAGTCAAGTTGTACCATAATGATGATTTCTTTAGGGCTCGTGTGGATAAGAGGGGAGGTTTTAGTGGTCGAGTACCACGCTGCTATGGGAATGGACGTGCATTAGCAGTTATTTATCACACAAAAAAGTCAGGTTAGGGACAGGGGTACAAACTTAATATTTTTATGAATTATGGTAAAATATTGACCATATAGGCGACCGCTAGTACTAATTAATACACAATCTAAAATTCTAAAATAAAAAAACAATTATACAGAATATTTGAAGACTTCGAGGCTAGAAGGTTATTGCCATAAACATTTTATACTTCATTCACTTTAAAATGGTACCTCATTAAGATTTGAGATGTGGTGAATAATTTTCTTGTCTCGATGTCTTCCATGTTACTTTTAAAGCTTTGCTTCCGCAGGCCTTAAGTTATCCACTCCTGCACATAGACATAGACCGATTTGTTTCCAAACCTTTCTGATTTGTACCCTATTCTTTCCTGCCTCTGGTTTTATTTTATATCTATCTTTGTTGTAGTTGTCTTGGGCTTTATTTGGTCTTGCTCAGGCGAGAATTTATAGTTTGATGGTCTAGTTATCTCCGTATTGTATACCAACGTTTAGATATGAGCGGTCAATCTTGATACCAGTTTTTTAAGATAGCTACTAAAAACATCTTCTAATTTTAGTATGAAAAGATTTTTAGATATGCAATCTTTTTAACGAACTCCTCGCTTAATGCGATCATTTTCGTTTTGCGGTTGTTATCTATTTGATCTTTATCATTTATTTTCTTATGAAAAAATTCATTTTTTTAATAGATATTACCAATGAGAAATCTCATTCATGTTGCTGTAAAATCGATTGTGCTATATCCTCTTCAGAAGTCTTTTTGTTCCACTGGCTAGTATAACTTCAACTTGCTGGTCAATTAAATGTCTTAAAGTTTAATAAGGATATAGTTGAATCGTTTGTGCTTGGTCATAAAAACAAAATAAATTGGCAAAAATTCATTTGAGAAGGGTATACCATATTCAACTTGTGGACTTTAATTCAAAAATTGTTTCTTGTACTTAAAAGTATTTTTATAAATAGAAACTATTCAATCAGAAATCTTGATTATGGTTTGTCTATTGATAAAATCGACAGCAGTGGTAAATATTCCAGGGTTGTAAATATATAATTTTTAGTTAGTAAATGCAAAATGATTTATTCATTTTGTAAAGCAGGTGGAATAATTACTAACAAATTTTTGCAAAAAATTGAAATCAAGTTTGTTCCATATTATATAATAGCCACAATAGGGTTAATATTTTGACGATAGTATTGACAAAGTTGCATACAATGCTATAACTTATTGTTACCATATTTTTTGGTAAAATCAATCGTAAAGCACAAATATACTAATGGTTATTGTATTTGAATCTGCATTGTTTATAAAAATTGTGCTCTTACCTCAAGGTAAGGTTTATAAAATATATTTGAAAATAACATTTTTCTTATAGGAAACATTCTGAACCCCGTATAAGAGATGCAACACATCGGAACTGGACACTTTACATGTTAATCAGTTCATTAATTGTCCGCATTCAAAGAAAGTCTATTACCAAGTATTGCAACATTATTTACACACAGGTTGCCTTAATAGTACTTCGTACCAAACAACATATTGCCACAGCAAATCTCCAAGAACCATAAATTAAATCCAGTTCTTATTGTATCCCAGTATTCTTTATCTATTGATATCCTTTAATGCATCTGATTGTAGATATTGCGGCCAAGAAATCCAATAATGTCACAATCACATTCGATTTATTCAACTAACACACCGCGCTTATGTAATAAATTAAGAAAGTTGCGCTTTACTAAAAGTAAAATCAGCGTTTTGTATTATAGTTTCATTATAAAGGTTCTATGTATTTCATATACGAATCCTGCAAAGCACATAATTTCCATCCATTCCGTGCAAGGAAACAATATAGGTTTGTACAAACAATGGATTCTCTCTCAACCATTTCACTCACATTCAGGTCTGTATTTAATTAATATATTTTGGGGATATTACCACAAAGTATCATCATCAATCACTTCGCAATATCTTAATTAATTGATAAAAATAATTTCATATCATTCCACACCTTGTTTATACGATCTGCTGCTAATGGTTTATTTCAGTCGGTGTTTAACATGAGGTTCGAAATCTATTTATTTCTCTTGGAGTGTATTAATCTTAAATGCTACATTAGCAGTCAAGGTCTGGCTTAAATAACATCTCTCTTTTATATATGTGTAAACTGGTGTATATGGAAGTACGCACATTATGTATTTCGGTTTGGAAATGAAATTGTCTCATGCTTTGGAAAAACTGGTTTCGTTCGGATCGGAATGGCGACGTTGTTGTCATATCCAAATTTGGTTCTGCTGTGCAATGAGGTACATATTAATACTATTATTTTCAGGAAGTAAATGTTTGATTAACTCACTGTAATATGTTATTAAACTTATTACTACTTAATTTTTTCTGTGGGCTGCAATTAAGCAGTAAAGAAAGTGCATAATTATGTATGCATCGGCGAATCCTGCATTCTCATCGTGATTATTTCTATTCAAACACCAACTGAATAACAATCACTAAGCGACATACGTTAAATATATTTATTATTGGCGATAAATTGATATTAGACGTGCATGTAATTGCTGCATTCTTTCATGTAATTAGACAGTTCATTTAGTGTGCATGATGTTAATAAATTACGTGTACTGGTTACCATTAGAAACGGTCAAATACATGTATTTAACATGTTTTTTATTTCTTTTTAGACTGATTTATTGGTATGTTACTGTCAAACATGTTTTAGGAAGCGAATAGCTATAACTCCAGTAGTAATTGCGTCAATTTATAACGCTAACCTCTTCTGAAATTGAAATTGACGCTACTTTACCAAAAGTAATTTACTGATCGCTTAAATTTTAGCAGCCTTTCTTAATCATCCTATATAGAAAAATTAATGCTTTTTTCTTAATTGTATTTATTAATGATTGATGTATCGAATTAAGTTATCTAAAAAAGGCTTTGAAACAATTATAAAATATTAAATATTATATAACATTATGAACTAAATCCAGAAACGAAATAATGATAATAAATTGTATTTTATTTGTTAATCATAGATTTTCTTCCACATTAGGATTGCCTGACATGAGACTAACGTTAGCACTATATTTAGAACGATCAATAATTGCGCTTGTCGATTTAGTCAATTCGCATGCAAGAAAATAGAACCTGCTCTAATTTCTTGGATGAGTGCGACTAAATATGCGCTGAATAATTGCGCGTAGGACAACACGCGTTTGTATACAACTCGGATGTTTGAAGTTTTATATTTACTAACAGTACGATTGAATGCGCATGCTTGCGTACTTACTTTATAAACTTACGTGTCAGACAGAAATGTTAGTTTTAAATTTATAATATAAATTGGGCCGCGCAATAATTTTACTAAAATTAGTTTCGTGTCAGATAAGCCTAACTAAAATTTAAAAGTTTGTGTACTGCATTTGTGTTGTAACGAACACACTGTGCATTTGTTACAATAGATTGCATTACAATATATTTAGTAAGTATAACATTAACGCTTGTCTGACGCTATGCAATTTATTATGTCAAATGTTGAATAGTTTATTGAAATTCGGCATTCCATTCGCTGAATGAAAACAGCAGCCAATGACATGTTATATTTCAATAAACTGTATAACTTTTGATATAATAAATTGCATACTGTCAGACACGCGGCAATTATGAATAATTTTGCTAACTGGCAACTTGCAAGTTATTTTAATACACAAGAGATGTGTACGTACGCGTAGAATCGAACCTAAAAACCTAATATAGCTGTTAACTTTATCCTGACTTACCGAACTTTTGCATTCAAATACAATAAGAAACTACTAACTACCACTATTAACTTCTTGGGCTAGTGTTTCCTACAGTTCTATCCTCTACAGCGTACAATATCTTTTATGACATTTTTGTTCCAACAAGTGTCAAACAACTCCTACTTTGGAGATGACACAGCTATGTTTCTTGGCTTACTATCCATCCTGCTTCCCAAAAAAATCCGTGTAAAGTGGAGTATATACATCATTTCATTATAGTCACTCGGTTGAACAAAATCCACATAATTTTACGAAATAATTCCGCGGCATTTTTTTAAAACTTTTAACTAAGCTTAACCTGGCGTCTTTATATCTACTATTACGCTCAAAGTGACAAGCTAGCCTTACACAAGGAGAAATCCAGACTTCTCACGTTATTTAAAAACCCTAACATATAAAACTATTGCAC
>JARJEC010148414.1:0-19692 GCA_030264575.1 Tachinus sp. AB-2021 | reverse complement strand
TATATATATATATATATATATATATATATATATATATATATATATATATATATCGTTATCTTCAAAAAAATCGGCCGTATCTATAGATGTATGAGACCACCTCAATGTATTGACAATGAATTGTCACTTGCTTAAAACACGGTCAACTATCCCGAGAAATACACATCAGAACACAAAAACAAAAATTTCGACTTTTATGATTTTTAAATAGCTATCTAATGATACTACACTTAACCCTCCAACTCCACCTCCGGGGGTGGATGAGGACAACTTTGAAATCTTAAATAAGAACTTTCATTGCATGAAAGACGTTATTTTTGTTTTTGCGATCTAATGTGTATTTCTCGAGGTATTTAACACCGGTAATTTTAACCTTCCTGTATATTAATATACAAAGTGTAGCATAGGTTCCGGGACAGGGTTGTATTTTTTGATAGTTTAAGCTATCAAATTTTTAAGCGTTAAAATATAATATCATAATACAATACATCACCTAAGTTTGTAACATAACATCACTTTAAATTATTTGTTATAAATAATATTTTTTAACAACATCTATATACAAAAAATTAATCGATAATTCTTATTTTGCCATGATATTTAAAATTCAGTGATTTACGCAATTTTATAATAATTAATATTTATTTTGTAATTTACTTTTTACCATATAATTAATATATGTTTGCTATCTAATGACATCAATAATATTTGTTTTTAAGAAATATTGAAAATAATTATAATTTTTGTAATATAAAAAAACTTAAAAAATGAGGTTAAGTTACCAAAACTTTTGAAAATTGGGATTTATACTTAAAATGTTTTAACCAATCCAAATTTTCAATAATAGACAGGGTATTCCATTTAAAATAATAAAATTGATGATAACCGCTTAAACCGGAATTTTTAGATATTCTAGCAATAAAATTGTCTGTTTTAGGATTTTTTTATAACTCATAAAAATTTCATTAAAAATATTCTAGTTACACTCTTTATACAAAATATAAATTCTTCTATAAAATAACGCAACATAATTTATGGTAATTTACATTTTTTTTTCTTTTTAAGACTCGTTATCGATTTTGGTTTTCCATACCAGTTCAACTCTTTCCTTTTCATGTCACTGCATTCTAACAAAATATTAGGTTTATTTTTATTATAACATCTAGATATATTGCACACATTTTTACACTTCATCCAACAAAATTTTAAAACTCTTATTACCACACCCAAATTTCTGCTTTGTTCAATGCATAAAAATCAATTAATTTAAAAACATAGTAAAAAATAATAAATAATTTATTATCAAAGGCTTAAAATCTGTTTTCCAACTGTTTCACAATACAAAGCACAAAAGGATTTTCAACCGGTCACAGCATTATTCAGCCAAAAATATCATTAATATAGTTTCTACCCAAAATGTCATAACAGGATTACGCGTTTGAAATATGATTAAGTAGCTTTCTAGTTGTTAATAAATCTTGTATTAGTGTTTGCAGCAAATGAACTATTGCATTTTTGTTATATATCTATTCAATAAATTAATACTTGATGTGTATGTGTATAATAAATTTGCATTCCCTTCCCTTGGTTGCATACAGTTTCAATCGAGAAACTAGAAGTTATAAGTAATATAGAATAAGATAAATATAATCACGTTGCAACATATTAATAATATTATGCAACTAACAAAAAATCAAACAGTTTAGTGTTGTTAAAGTCTCCAGTATTTTTAATAAAGTTAATAAGCTAATAGGTCTGTTATTTGCCAATAGTTTTGGATCGTATTTCTTTAATACTGGCGTTACAACATCTATTTTACGGTTAGCTAAAAATGTTCCTAGTTCGATACACTTGTTGAGCAAAGAAGAAAGAGGTGTTAATAATTCAGTTGCGCAGTATTTTAAAAGTTTTGTACTTATATCATCATAGCCTGAACTGTTTTTGTTTTCTAGTTTAGTTATAATATTATATATTTATTATGGGTATATGCCTTTTTTTATTAAATAGAATATTTATTGAAGGTTGAGTTGTTCTATAGATCAGTGTTCTGTAAACTTTTTGTGTTGAAGAAGAAAATCAAAACATTTTAGAGGAAAAAACCAATGTTTATTTATTATTAAAATCAATATAATGAGAAATGTGAGCCTGCTGTATTGACAGCAGACAATCAAAATTTTGAGCAATCGTTGATAAAGCTAATCTCATCACTTTGTCGATCGTCCTCCGGCGTTCTCTATTATTTTTTATTTAATCGTAGTGAGAGTTGTAAACCCCAATTCGCATAATTACGTCGTGGCAAATGGTAAGATAATTGCAATAGCACGGTTTGAAAGCAACGGATACTCATTTTTTATATACAGCCAAAAATGTGCTAGCTTAGCTCTGTTTCGGAAAATATTAGTCGATCAGTTTTTAGCTCCTTAAATTCTTCCTGCTCGTTTATTTGTAAGTGCCCAAGGGAAATGCTATTTGAGAATGGATTTCGTACCCAGTCTATGGATTGCAGGTCACACTTAGAAAAATAAGAATTCTTTTTTCTCCTAATAGTTCCAAGTGTTTCACTATCAAAACCTGCACTTTTTCTGAATTGGCAGCCATGCCATTTGGCTTTTTTAAATAGAGAAGTAAAATCTGAACCCCAAGACTCTAAAAACGTCTGGGCCTCATTTTATAGCTCGTAAATCCGAGTATGCATTTTTCCGCGAGAAAACCATCTTAATTCTGTATGAAACATAAGTGACTGATCATCCGTTCCTATTTCTTGACACATTGCATTAAACAGACGAGAGTTCAACGGTCGCGACTTGGTGTAATTCACATTTTTGACTACTTCTTGTAGGACAGACAACAAATAATCAGGCAGAGACTTCGTCATTAATGCTTCTCTGTGTAAAAAAATAGTGTAAATGTTTAATATAAGGTTTTTTTCAGAAGTCCTGTTTAAAGCCCCTAATTTTTCTACAGCTGCTGCTCCGTCTGTGCAAATGCTTATGCAGTTGTGCCATTCTAAATCATGCTTACTAAAGTACTGGTCTGCTACTTTCATTATTTTTTCTCCGGTAGTATAAATAGTTAATGACAGACTAAACGTGTACCTCACATTTGAGATGAGATCCGCGTGACCACTGATTTCAGTAGACTCGTCGACTTGTAGCGAAAAAATCCACTAAGCATTAATTTTTCAATTAAAGTTAATTTAATGTCGTTAAAAATATCAATAATGCGACGTGAGATCGTATCAGCTGACGCAAGTATTTTTTCGATTACCTACCTTAGCGGCTTCTTGGCTAATCATAATCTTGACAACTTTTTTGCAGACAGGTACAATTAAAGTTTCAGCAAGAGAATGGGGCTTCTTGGATTAAATCATATTAGCGATCACGTAGCTTGCTGTTTGCGCTTTGTCTGATGTTTTAAAAGACACACTCATGAAAGTTACTTGTTTCTTAGACTGGTTTTTTAAACGTTGAAAAAAGGCTTTGTCTTTTTGAGCCACCATGGGTATTTATTAGTTAAATGTCGTAAAAGTTTACTGAGCGCAATCGAATTATCACCCAAAGTTTCTCCACAAACAAGAGACTTTGGAATTTGGGATATAAACCCATAACTTACATAGTTCTCATTATATTTTCGACTAACAAGTATAGGTTTTTTCTTTGTTGACTTTACTTCTTTTTGGGAATTATTAGTTTCACTTGACAAACTTGCGGTACGTTTAACGAATTTATCCATTATATGCACGTATTAGGGTCTATTTATTTGTAATAAAAATAGCCAATAACGTTCGCGATGACACAATCACAAACTAGCGGCTAGTTACTGGCAAATAGCTATTTCTTTTTTATTTATTTGTTTCTGTTTACAAAAACGCGCGACATCGACGACTAAGCTGGGCGCAATGTCCCAATGTCTGGCATTGACATGCGCATGCGCCTGGTGCTCAGGTGACGCGCACGTCGCGTAACGAAGCGCTTCGGTTGCACATCTTTTGGCTATGTGTAGGTGCCCATTATCTTCACAAAACTTGACATTTTTCCACGGCACTCCAACTACACCACGAAACACCAGTGTGCCGCGGCACACACTTTGCAGAACACTTTTATAAAATCTCTAAAGAAAGAATTTAATTCAATAGGTGTAGAATTTGGCGTATTAGAGGTATATGAATGTTATTTATGCCGGTGTGTTCCAATAATTATTCTCCAGAAAGTTTTGTTTATATTTTGAGACCGTTAATTTGATTTTTTCTAATAAATAATCTATGTGTTATTTATTTCCTTGTATGAAACATGTGTTATTTACTTACTTGTATAGTACATGACACTCTGTGAGTAAATTTAATTCGTTTTTACAAGAGAGAAGTTCTTTTGAGTTGTATGCAATGTTGCTCTTACGTCTTTATATGTTATTAGCTGGAAAAGCATTCGTTAAAATTTATAGTAATTATTTTCATAAAGTTATTTCAATTTTTGTTAATATAAAATCTTCACAAACCGAATACCCATTAACTTGCTTTAATTTATTTTTGTACAATTGGTTTGTTTGATTGCTAAATATACGTGTAAAACCATTTTTTATTTAGATGTTTGTAAGGTTTGTAATAATAGATAGTTTTTGAGCAAGGTGAACTGATAAGAGTCAGGAAAAACGTTGATTATATTAGTAATAACATTGTCAATTACTGTTTTAGTGTTAGAAGTGGCACGAGTAGGTTGTTTTATAGTATGTTTGGCATTATATGTATGAAGTATACTACAAAATCCTATATTTATATAGCAACATAAGACTAATGAGTTAATGAAGTATACTACAAAATTCTATATTTATATAGCAACATAAGACTAATGAGTTAATTACTGTTAAAATTTCATGATATAAAAATAGCTGAGTTTGTTAGTGTGTGAGTTGGAAGGTTAGTGTTGATAAGTTGGTAAGTTGATTAGTTGATATATTGATACACGTTTTTTTTTTGAGAATGTCCATTTGATTGCAGTTACAATATTGATTTAATTGTAGAAACGTTTTAAATGTGTAGTGATGATTATTACATCCTACTTGCCACACTGTAACAACAAGATAAATGACGAATATTTAAATTAGTGATTTTTTTAACTTAAATATGTAGGCAAATTTATTTTTATTGCAACATACCAAAAATAATTAAATTGAGTAAAATAACTTGCACAATAACTACGATGGTATGACTGGCATGTATCAATGATGGCATGAAAGTTTACTGTCGTAAAAAGTTAAAATTTTATTAATTGACATGAAAACTTTAGAAATTAAAAGCAACTTAAAAGTCTATAGTTTTTAGTAAAACATGGAGGCATCTGGCATACTATAATTTTTGTATTATAAAGCATTTTCCCGGAATAGAATGACATGTGCCCGAAACAAATCTGCATGTGTCAGTGGCAATCTGTTTACACTGGAGCGACAATTACAAAAGTTTCTCCATGCAAAAATTGGCTGCCCTCTCCTTTTATGCCAAACATTCTCTCAAATTACAAACCGTTAAATTAATTAAATTCATTAAAAGTTCCGGGATTGCGCACAAATTCTACAGTTTATTTTAATCCGGTTGTCGCGGCAATGTCGTTAGGTATTGTAATGCAATATTTCTTCTGTTCACGGCGTACTAAGTTGGGTAATATATATATATATATATATATATATATATATATACATATATATATATATATATATATATAAACTTTATATTACATTCTATTCCGTATTTACAGTACACATTTTTCTAATTAATTAACTTTTTCAGTATATAGTTATTGCACTTGTATGTAAGAGACAGAGAATATATTATATTGTAGTAGTATTACCTACGGTACAAGTTGATCTTTTATTTAATAGTTTTTTTAATGTTATTTCATAACTTAGTTTTAATCTAAAATATATTTTATAAGAACATTTTTGAATTGTGGTACCCTTTACTATGTGATATTGCATTTTAAGAAATCAACCAACTTTTTTATATCGTATCACGAAAAATATTTATTAAATCGGACTAGTTTTGACAGATTACCTGAACATCATCACACGGTGTTATAAACAAAAATGAAGAAAACGAAAATAACAAGGTATATATATATATATATATATATATCCAAAATAATATGTTGGGCAATTAGGATTAACAAGTTTAAAGAATTAAAGAATACAATATTTAGGACACAGGTATACAAACAGAATAAAACGTGGGGTTATGTTTATTACAAAGATTACATCAAACATGGTAAACAACAATTTAAAAAACGGTGGGGTGGGAATTAGCGGAACAATAACATAATGAGTTATTATACTAGAACACTCCGCAAAAGAATAAATTTTAAATAATTTCTAATAACGGCATTGATATAAGTTGGTCTGATCATTAAGTAAATTCACCAAGTGACTATTCTTAGCTTTAAATAGTTCAAGTGATTCTAACAAATTTAATTTTTAACTTTTGCTACAAAAATGTAAAATTTTTAGTTGTTCAATGGCCGGAAATTAATGATAATTTTCGAAAAATTTATTAGCAAATGTGCTATCGGAATGAGACTGTCTAAATGACCAGTAGTCTTATATCAACATTTCTTCATGTTTGTCCTATATATCGAGGGATCTCATTAATTTGTCTGTGCTGTCTTTTGCGTTGAAAAATAGGGTGGACAGTGTTTTGGTATTATTAAAAGCTACTTGATAATTTAATTTACTGAGAATACTTCCTATTTTTTCTGAAATATTGCCAAAATATAAACTAGAGATATATTGTTTTTGGGATTGGAGATATTATTTTTAAATAGGCTGTATACTTATTTATTAATAATTCTTTTAAATAAATTTGGAGAGAAACCGTTGTTATAACCTATTAAAATAATTTTGTTTAGCTATTTTCGTAGAGCATTTTCTGTCAATGGAAGGCTGAAGACTTTTTGTATCATTGTATCACTCAGCAGCAAATTTGTGACTATTGGGGTGGATAGTCAAATGAAATTATAGCGTCTGTATAAGTTGTATAATCTTTATAATTATTATTAACTCCACTTTTTAATCTGTTTGTATACCTGTGTCCTATACATTGTATTCTTTAATACTTTGAACTTGTTAATTTATTTTGTATTATTTTTGTTATATATATATATATATATATATATATATATATATATATATATATATATATACTTTCATGTTTTCTTTTGCTTCATATTTGTTTCTTCCAGGTATTTTTCGTGATAAGATATATAAAAAGTTATTTTATTTATTAAAGTACATTTTTGCCAACTTTTATAAACTTTGTTGCCTGTATACGTATTACAATATCAGTGAAAAACAACTGTTTAACATTTATTAATAAGCTGTACGTTTATATGTAAATTGTTAATATAACACAATAATCATTAGAAATATATCCGCATAAAATTTGACAAGATTTAGTTTTGAAATTGGATCATTTACATTTTCCTATTACCCTTAACCATGATTAAATCTGAACTTTCAGGCAGCTATTAAGGAACCCAAGATAAAGGCGTTAGATAATTTCAGATTTAGCGTAAAAAAGTTTAGACCAAGAGTCGATTCTATTTATTTTTTCGTCCCGGATCGGGAAGAAGTAGACGGACGCAATCTTATTTCCTTCACCAAGACGAGAGAGAAATAATATTGCCCGTATCGAGATGCGAACAATTTTTCCGATAACTACGGGATGGATGATCGACTGGAGGAAATGAAATAAGAACGCGTAATCCCTTTTCTATCGACATTGTTTACTGAAAAAAGTTGCTGCGCTTGCAATATGGACAAGGAAAAAAATAATAAACATTTATTAACTGACCTTTCCCGGTCAGTAAATATCGGAGGCAATAAATAAAATAAGTACTGCCAAATCAGCAAACATGTCATATAAGGAAAATTCAATATGGTTTCATTTTGTGCCAATATCTTTCTTATAATTAAGATTGTGCTAGTATTAAGATCTACCATTGATATTTAAAATTTTATTTTAATATTGTGGAAAATTCTATTAATTGATTAATTATTCTAATAAGTATATTTAATGTAGCAAATAATATCGAGGTTTACAACAATAATAATAATTACAACGACATTAAAAAAACAGCTGACAATTGCTTAGTTGTTGCTATGAGAATTAAAATATTTATTTCGCCGCCAAATGATACTCGTTATTATGCCATTAAAAATTGTTTTTTGTTTTTGATAATTGGATAATAAATAAAAAAAGTTGCAGCGAAAAAATATATTAAATCTAATGCTAGGCGCAAAATTTTAAATTTTATTTCTGTCAATTACCTTATTTCCATACTCCGTTTTTAAGATCACACAACTTGATTTGACTAAAAAGTATCGACTTGATTTGTATGAACATAAATAGTGACATTAGATCAATATTAAATCTTGTGCATGTACTTTTAACATTTTACTGAGATAATTTATTGGAAACACCACTAGAATCGCTACGCATTTCCATACGTTTCTATGTAATGTATTTTTAAAATAAATACTAGTTTCAAATGCCCGTTTAGTTTGCATGTTTTGTGATCTAATGTATTTTTTTAATTTTGCTAGTGTAACTTTAACGATTATTTAGTTTTAAAATATTATTTCTACTTTCAGGAATAATAATAATTCATAATTTTTAACTAGTGTAATTTTTTATCGAAATAATAAATTTTAAAAGTTTTTGCTGTACTAAACTAAAAAAAATCGATGTTTATCTTTGATGCACTAAAAAATAACATTTTTTGCTTTTGTTTGCTAAATATTTAATAATAGTCGACTGACTGGGTTATACGTGCTTTATATTATTCCGCGCTTTATTACTTTGAGTTTGAAGAACACGACTTAGCTTTCATTTATTCTTCTGGTTTTTTGTTTTCTAATTTTTTGCTCAGTTTTATTTGATGTCCCGGGAATGTGTACTTATTCAATTTTGTATACGTCCGTTTGACATGGTTGAGTGGTTGGGGTACTGTTTTTTTGCCAAGATCGTGGTCACAACATTAAAGATATAGATATCGCCTTGTCTGAGCCCTCTAAATATATTGTTTTTTTCAGTGGTTGATTCGTTCTATAGCAATACTTCAATAGTGGCGCTCACTAAACTAAACTAATTTGGCAAATATTTGTATTCAGTCGATTCTAATCGTATTCATAGCAATAAAATTGTTCAGAGATTGAGACTAGTATATACTCGCTAGATGTTCAAAATTTGTGGGTGAGAAAAAAAAACATTTGTTAAAGAAAAAATGTAAAAAGACTTATAGGGTATATCCTTTTTCAATGCTAAACTTATTAACAAAATATCAGATTTAATACACAAATAAATAATTTATAGATATAATTAAAAACAGATTACTTGGCGAATAACAATCAATAGTTGAAGAAACATTGTTAAGTTTCTACTATTATTAAAAATATATAGTTAATAAAATCAGATAATTTTTTCTCGAAAAATCAACAAGTAATCACTAAAAGAAAATAAGCTGGACATTCCAGTTTTCTATTTTGCATGTACAAATAGCATGATACAATGGATTGACGTGAATTAATATTTATAATTTATATAAAACTTATTCAGTTTTTTTTGTTTTCCTTTTTTAGGACTTCAAATGTAGTTATTTTGATTTTTAACTAATCACATTTTTGAATTTTTTTTATCGACTTATATTTCAATAAAAGCAACAACTTACTCATTATTTTATTTATCTTGTTATTTCGATTGGAAAAATAAAAATACACTATTAATTAATATTATTATGCAGTAAATCCATTTAGTTCTTTCGTAAATATCCACGCTCTTACTTGGAACCGAGTTAAGCCACAATTTTATATATCATCCTAACAACCTACTCTATGAAAGGTATATTGCAACATAAAATCGAGCACTTTTGGGTTTCAAAGCGGCCGACAAATTATATCTTTAAAGTATTTCCTGATTCATCCGTACGTTAATATATATAGGAGTCCCTAATAAAAAGTTGATTGTGAAGGGTTTAACATAAAAATGTAAATGTAAATTAAATGTAATTTGAATGCGTATGAGTTTAATTAACTATGAAAATTGCAAAAATAATATATAAATATCAGATACGTGCCAAAAAATAAGTTATTTATTTTTGGAAATGTTTCAAAAACTATTTACTCCTTTTCATAGAGTACTAAAATAATACACAGATATAGTTAAAGTAATGAATACTTATATGGGAACATTAAGAGGGAAAAATTGTTGCTTACATCTTGCGTCTAGCTTATCCCAAAAGATAATTCAATTCCGTTTTCGGTTTATTACAAGTACAATTACAACTTTACAATGAAGCGTTCTTGTTAAAATATAATAACAAATAATAACTTAGTTAAGTAATATGCAAAAATTGCTCATTTTTTTAAACTTCTTTATTGGAAAGATATGTATGTGAAAAAAATTATCCCGCAAAAATAATCAAAAAATTATTATTTATTTGTCTTAAAAGCTGGATGTTAAATGAAGATTATTTTATGACGTAGACAATATACACCTGAGGTTCCTCAAAGAATTTCTAGATATTTTACAATGGTTATGTTTTACAGGTGTGTCAAATTGAATATTATACACATGAAGTAATATAGATTTTTCCTATAGACGTTTGTGATATATTGACATTTGAATGTATGAGTTAAATGTTTGCGGGTTATGTTAAAATTTTGATATTCATTAATGTAGCAATTTTAATACTCAATATGTTTATAAAAAAATGTTTGGTCCAATTTATTGCAATCTTGGTTAAATTTAGAAGCTTTTTCCAATGCAAATGTTTCATAATAGATATTTGCAAATAACAATTATTTTTGTTTGTTCCGCCTATGAAAAAAAACCCATCTAAGGGATTTTAATTTAATGTACTACCACAAGTGCATATTTGGTAGCCTAATAATTATGGGCGTTAATTGCTCTAATCAAAAACGTGCAAATTATAAATAATTTTAGTATGTACACTACAATAAAAAAATTTAAAAATAATTTAACATAATCTAAAAAATAATGTGAACAATATAATAAAATTTTAATAAATAAATTAAAATTATCAGTACTGTAACAAACCTCTTCTTGAGGGTAGTTCTTGTTGATGATTCAATAATAATTCAAATTGCAATGATCATCCACCATTTATTTAGTTTGCTTTGTGTTAAGTAAGATATAATAAACTCCTACTCTGATAGCAATATGCATCGTAATAATTAAATTACAAATTAAGTGTATAATAGTGGACTAACCAGCGCAGACAAAAAGACACTTGATTCAAGATGCCCTAAGCAGTTGGGAAATCTCTCTATACCTTTCACTATGATAATCGGCTGCAAAAAGACCACGGCAAGAATGATTTTTAAATAATTCACCTTGTCAGGTCAAACAGATTGTCCGCTATCATGCACGTTGTGGAGTTTTATAGGTAAATAAAATGTATTTACCTACGACATTCCACAGCTTTTATTTTCAATTGTTTATTTGTTATGAGATATATAATTAGGCCAATCAAATTAAAGTATAATCTGATTTGCCTCATCTGCCCCCATTCCGGAAGTGCAGTATCGACGACCTTTGCGGAAGAATGGAAGTAATCCATTAAATGGCAGGAATGCCTCGCTCTATTTCAGTCCGGGGATTTATCAAAATGCACGTTGTTTTTTTCCAACGCTCTTTTTTTATTTTGTTATGCCCCTCAAAATGATGCAAAACCTTTTTTGTTTCCTGTGACACAGCGCTAGAAGTGGGATTGGCTTTTAACCAGACTCAATCACCAACACTAAATCCAACAAAGTTGTCATTTTGGTTTTTTTCCTACTCGCTTGCGCGACCGTCTTTCTATAATTTTTTCCGGCCAGCATCAGTGCAACGGTATGATATGAGAAAAAATTAAGGTCCCGAAGAGGCGATATAGGGGCTTGGCCATAATGCAACTGCATCGGGGCATAACCCGTCAATTCGTGTAACACATTGTTAAGGAAACCAGTAATCTGAGATATAACCTTAGCCAATCCACTCTGCTTTTCATGACAATAAGTGCGGAATAGTCTACCTAATTCACGCATAAACCGCTCGACCGGCTTACCTTGAGGGTGACGTACCGAGGAGGTAATATTAGACTCACTTAAGAAGTCACACCAACGCTTGAATGTGAATTGCGTTCCATGATCGCGTAAGACCTGGAGGACCACCATAAGTCCCGCTTTAAACTGCACCAAGTCTTGTAGTCGTCAAAATGCCCATAAAAGGAATGAAAACAATGAATAAATTCAGTTATTAAAGTTTGTGGAATACACAGGTACATCATCACGTTCAGGTCGCATGTAGATTGGTTTATTGTAAATGAAGAAATTATTGGAACTCGAGTTACATTCGAGTTCTTCTCTTGTCTTAGCTAACTTGGCGTCAGTTTTCTGGACTTCTGGTAACCTTGCCAGGGACGATTCAATCGACGGCACGATAGAGATGGCTCAAATTTTAAAGTGCGTCCTATGGGCGTTGGCAAGCAATACGGTGGATTACGGGACAACACGTCAGAAAATAAATTTTCTCTGCTCGGTTTATACATGATTTTGAACTCATGCTCTTGAATCGACAGTACATATCGCGTTAGTCTCAGTGATAGTAGTCGGCACGAGTTGAGATAAATTAAGGCGGGATGGTCTGTGAGTATCGTGAATTGTTGCTAAAATAGCAAAACTTGCCATTTTTTCAGCGCGTACACGACGCTTAATAATTCTTTCTCCGATGTCGCATATCGTGTTTCCCGATCTAATAACAGCCGGCCACAGTAAATTACTACATGCTTCACCCCGCCTATTATCTGAAAAAGGAGAGCACCGATCCCAACGTCTCTAACATCGCATTGTACAACAACCTCGTGCTTGTGACTAAGATGAAAAAGCAGTACATTTTTAGATAGTGTTTCCTTGATTGCGTTGAACGAATTAGTATGGGTTTATGGTTTATAACCACTTCCACTTAGAACCCTCTCGCAGCAATTCCGACAAAAATGCTGCCAGTGTAGAGAATTGCTCATCAAAGACCCTATCAAAAGCCTAAAAACTTGACAGACCTACAGAAGAAGCTACATTTACTTAAGCGTACGGTTAATTCGGTCTCACCTAGGAGCGTGAGTACAGTGTCTAAATGTTGTAGATGTTCTAAGAAAATACTAGACTTACGTCAAGTCATCGTTTACATACACACCAATAAAATTAAGGCTTTTCAAAATCTTGTCAATACATTGCGTGAATGAACTGACCGCCGTTTTCAAACCAAAAGTTAATACGCAATACGAACGGGTGCCTACCCGAAATCCTATGTATTGTCGTCTTTACGAATAGGTACCTGCCAGTAAGATGTAGTAAGATGGACTGACAAAAAATATTTCACTACAGATAGATTATGTTTAAGGTCATCAATAGATCTTGGTAATTCCGTTTCCGACCTTATGAGAGTTTAGACCACGTGCATCCAAGCACATCCTCACTGTACCATCTTTCTTTACAGTCGTTAGTAATGGGCTGACAAAAGGTGTGTCCGTTTGTTCTAAAACGCCCCATTTCTCTATGCGCTCCACTTCGGACTGGACCGCCGCTTGATAAACACCTGGTAAATATTCATGATGCTTTCTAATTGCTCGAAAAACAAAATAGGATGCATATTGCTACCATAGAACGTATGAGGTATGAGTTTACAAATTTTACTTAAATTATAGTCATTAAAACTAGAATTAGTTGTAGACATATATTGTTGGCATGGTAGATGTTAATGCAACATTTGTTTGATAATTACAATTATTTTTGTTATATTGTTTACCATTACATGCCCCACCATACTGGGTTCAGTATTCACCTCATTATTATTATAAGTTCTATAAACACAGTTTTGGACAGTTCCCAAAACTGATTGTAAACATAGACACTTTGATTACTATTAAGTACAAGCGTTGGCGCGGTATGCCTGCTTAAACTTTCAAATTAATTTAAATGATTGTTTTGTTAATTGGCGTTGCATTACCCAAATCTAAATTACTAAAATTAAATGGAGTTGGATTACTACTGTAGTTAGTGCTTTTAACAAAGCTTGAATTGCCTAAAAAATTGACAGGCTTGCCCATTTGCGTGGGGTATGTCGGTAAGCTGGATGGCCTTGGTGATTTTGTTATGTTTAATCTATCAATGGGCCGATTGAAGTTTTGAAGGGTCTCTTTGGTTTTATTAAATGTAATATCAAAATCAGATAGTCTTTAATCTGTGTTAGTAACACGTGATTCCGTGACGTGCCTGTCAATAATTTGTTTCGGAAATGTGCCCGTTGATTGCAACGTGCCCCCAATATAATATTCAGATGTGGTGTTCTACTGTATGAGAAGCATCCGTGTCTTCATCAGGTAGCATCTCCTCTATGTCCGGCTTCTGGCTCCTGAAGAAGTAGGTTCCTTTTCTCCTGGCGGTTCGTTCATTTGCCATTTGAGATTATTTATTAGTCCTTGCTTGGGTGACAGATGTAGCAAAACGTCTTTTCAGGGGTAGTTCTTGTTGAGAGTTCAATAATAATACAAATTGCAAGTAAGTTATAAATAAACAATTAACTCCTGCGCAGACAAAATGTATGCTGATTACTTAGACTCACGTATCTGATAGAAATTTGCATCGTAATAATTAAATTACAAATTAAGTGTATAATAGTGCACTAACCTACGCAGACAAAAAGACACTTCAATCAGAAGCCCTATGTAGGTCCTAAGCGGACGGGAAATCTCTCTATACCTTTCACTATGACAATCGGCTGCGAAAAGGCACCGGCAAGAATGAATTTTAAATAATTCAATTTGCCAGGTCGACCGCTATCACGCACGTTGTGGAGGAACAAATTTTTGTGCGGTTGAATTTTATAGGTATATAAATGTATTTATCTACGACATTTCACTTCTTTCATTTTCTTACAATTGTTTATTTATTAAGTGACACTAATTACGCCAATCAAATTAAAGCATAATCTGATTTGCCTCAGTACATGTGTAAAAAATGTTTAAAAAGCTTTTAAAAAAAATATAATATGATATACACACTTTATTTACAATTTTTAGAATTGTACATGTACTATTCTAAAACTTGTTATGAATAGGAACTTTTTTATATTAAATAGTTGAGTTATTATATTTTTAGCATAAATAAATAACTCTTTTGCAATTTAGTAAGCAAATGTTTATTTTTCAACTAATTTACCAAAGTAGTGACTAAAGTAGTGTTTCTGATGGTTAAAAATGTTTGATGGTTAAAAAGTAATTAAAAAATCTAATAGCAAAATAAATCAACAAAAAACAATTATCATGCATAAAAGTGACATTGACAAATTTATTGTTAATGTAGTGTGATATTTATTACAATAATAGAATCATTTCAAGCAGTATTTTTCATGTATGTACAATTTTAGTATTATTATAATTAATTCTATTTTAAAGTGCTGGTTGCCTGTAGGCAGTCTGCTTTGTTAATGTTATGTTGATACAAATGGTTACTTTCAACGGTATAGAATCTACAATAACGCAATATAATAAATCTAATACCAACATAAATTCGTGATATTCACAAAACATTGAGTGATTCAATTATATATATATATATATATATATATATATTGTTAGTTAAAAGTTCTAGAAGATTAATTAGTAATTAACGTATGGTTTATTAAAAATAAATAATAAAATTTCAGACTAAAAAAATGTACTGTATTTTGTCCATAGTTTTATTGAAATAACTAAAATGGAATAAATCAGGTTTAGTATACATGAGTAAAGTGCTTTGATCACTCGTCTAATTGCGGCACTCATCGCTTCGCGACTCGTGCGCCCAACTGTTAGACTCGTGATTAAATGATGCACTTTACTACTATACTAAAAATAGCTATTTTACTTCAATTTCAAATATGTATTATAAAGTAGATTTAAATTAACCATAAGTTATACTTAATCTAACAAACCGATTTCAATAAAGTTATTTATTCTCACTACTGATGCATCTTTACGGCATCTGTTATTTTTGTTGAAGTTATTTTTTTTAAAACGCTAGAGTAGCAAGACCCTCTGGAACTCCAACTCAAAATATCCAACTAAGACCCCATGCCCACTGACTTCAGTAGGAGATTGTGATTACTTTTTTGGACATTTTTTTCGGTACAATTATTGTTATAACATTTTTTTTTGTCTGTTTTTCCATATAATTATTGTGATGATTTTTTTTTAACTTTTTCCGTACAATTATTGTTATATTTATTTTTCTTTAAGACATTGTCAGGAAATTTTTAACTTTTTCCGTACAATTATTGTGATTACATTTTTCTTGGACTTTTACCGTATAATTACTGTACTGCATTTTAAAAGTACCCCAAAGTTGTGGGGCTCCTTGGCTTAGTCCCCAACTGACATATGATAAGTACACCACTGGTTAAAAACGCAACTTATTTATGACAGAATCAAATATATCATTGAAAATCTAACTTAAAATTTTATTAAATAAAACATTAAAAAAAATAGATGGCCAAATATTAATATAATCAAACATTAATTATGTCAAAACATAATATTGGTCATGTTAATGGTTCTAATAGTTGATGTTGATGTTGATGTTGTAGTGTGTAAATTTTGATTAGATTGGCTACATTACTATGCTTTAGGAGCAAAAAGTTTCTTATTCTGATATATATATATATATATATATATATATATATATATATATATATATGTGTGTATATATATATATATATATATATAAAATTTCTCCAGCTCCCAAAAAATATATCTCAATTTTATATTTTGGCAATATTTCAGAAAAAATAGAAGGTATTGTCAGCAAATTGAATTATCGAGAAGCTTTTAAAAATACCAAATAACAAACTGTCCACCTTATTTATAAACGCAAAACCAGCACAAACAAATTAATGAAATCCGGAGTCTATGAGTTAAATTGTTTTACATGTGATGCTCGATATATAGGACAAGCAGGAAGAAATTTGATATAAAATTTAAAGAACACAACCGGTCTTCCGACAGCACATTTGCTAATCATTTTAAATAAATATTCATTTCAGGCCATTGATCAACTAAAAATTTTACATTATTGTAGTCAAAGCAAAATATTAAATTTGTTTGAATCACATAAAATATTTAAAGCTAAGAATAGTCCTTTGGTGAACTTACTTAATGTTCAGACCGACTTATATCAATACCCCTTATTCGAAATAGTATAAAATTTAATCTACAGCGAAGTGTTCTAGTATAATAACCCCCATTTCGTAATTACAGTAATACCTAATACTAGTAATACTACGAATACCTATAGTTTTTTAAAATTATTGTTTAGCACCATTAATTTAATCTTTGTTATTATTATTAACCCCACTTTTTAATCTGTAATCACATAGTAAAAGCTGCTAGTATTCAATTTTTAAAATTTGATGCTAAACAATCTGTCGAAATTTGTGCGTTCTGCAGGAATCTCAATAATTATACGGGATAAACAAAAGTAGTTAGTATGTTAATCTAATTTTTTTTCTCAAACTATTGACGCATGCTCCAGTCAGGTATTGAACAAGTTTTCAACATACAGGCCAATTTATAAAAAAAATAGAAATTTATATGGAGTTTAGAAACAATTTTTAGTTAAGTAGCGTACATAATTTTTTAACGTTTGTAAATTCTCAATAATTCATAAATAATTCAACAAAAAATTTAAGAATAAAAATGATTATCTATTTATTTATTAACCCGGCGTCGCCTACGTGGAGTTTAACAAACCTTTTAAATAAAAATAATTTAATCGAAAATATGTTCGCAGATGTGGACTTTTCAATACCTGTCTAACATTGATCATGCTGCACATTTCCGGTGGGACGTGAGTTGTGGATAGATTTGTAGAATTGTAGCACTTGTCTGCAGTGTCTGTGACGTACTCAAACCTCGTTTTAGTACTTACGTATTTTATTTTTGCAAATGAAACTCCACCTTAGTATCTACGTATTTTAAACAACAATGTGCATCTTCAGTTTCTCAGCATTAATTTTACTTTCTTCAATTACCACAAAGCTTATCATTTGGTAATTCTTACGTTGTGGAATTTTTATCACAGTATTAATTTCAAATACCAAAATCACCATGTCCAAAAAAAATGTCAACAGTAGATTTGTGAAGAAATTGTAGCACTTGTTCCCGTGATATTATTTTAGGTACATTTCTGGATATTTGTTGTAAAAGTATTTCAAATTCCCGAAACATTATTATATTTTTATAATTTTCTTTACAACCAACAACAGCATAAAATATTGCGTTTTGGTCAAAGTCCCACTTTAGATTTAATAGGCGTTTTCCTAGCTATCGCTACTATATGTAATACATTTTATGGTAAATTATTTCCATCTTACTAAAGGAAAGTAAACATTTTATGATTAAAATACTTTTTTTGGCAATTGACTGCCAAATACAATGCAACCAATTATAACATTTTTTATTTTTTTTATAAAATATAAATTTTTTTAAACGTTATTTTATTTTGATAGAATATAAAACATTGAAGACAACACATGCGTTAGTAGAAAATACCTTCAGCCGACGTACAACCCTCGATCTGCACACGGTTGGCTTGCAGACATTATTATCTTACTAACAGCCCTTTATACCTTAATAAGCATTACGTAAAGTTGTCAAACATGTTCGTCGATCGCAGGCCCGTGTCGATTATACAAAGACGAATTTAGGGTGACATTTAAGAAGCAATTGGTTATAGAATTTCTTCAAATAGTCTACGACAAACTGCCTCAAGATTGCTAGACACAAAAAAATAGTATGAGATGTACCTTATTTCTGTTCTTATTAAATATTATTATGTTTCTATGAAACCTTATATTTTAGCTATGCTACACCGGCGGTAGTTATTTAAAATTAGAATAAAAATAATAAAGTTACAAGCACCATGTTGCTTAATTGTCAATTAGCCAACCTCTACACTGTGGTGGATCATTTTTATTAAATTTTGTAAATAATGATTATTTTATAAATTTTAAGTTTTTTGTTTATTTTAAATTATGTTCCGATCAAATTGAAATTTTAAAAATCGCCATGACCTGCTGATTTAACTGAATTTCTCTTTTTTATTAATAACAAAGATACTTATAATATAATTTAGGACATAAGTGTGTTTTTATAATTTGTCGAATATATTTGAAAAATTAAATCAAGTGAGTTAATTAAAATTAGTAATCCAATAACAAACTAAATGTGGCATTTCCGATTTTGAGAATTTATTGCTTCTGTTACATATACTTCATTAAAGCTTATTATGAAAACTCTTCATAATTGTATATACCCAAAGCTAGTAATTTTGCACGGATTTACGAGCATACAGCGAAATTGTTTTACTACCGCCCTGCAGCTTTACAATCACAAAATGTGTACACTCTGATCAATTCTTCCTGCTAAAGTACATCACTTCACGTCTTGAACATAAATAGACTTCGAGCGGGATTTGTAACACCAAAATAAATTATCCTCATGAATGAATTAGAAAAGCTTAGATTTCAAATCGTAACAAAAAAAGAGTAAATCATATAAATCATTATATATATATACATATATATATATATATATATATATATATATATATATATATATA
>JARJEC010148396.1:0-21354 GCA_030264575.1 Tachinus sp. AB-2021 | reverse complement strand
TTATAAAATATATTAATATTTATTCTTATTCAATAAATAATAATAGATGTATTTAAGCTTACATGAGATGTATAATTTACTTGCGATTAAATTATTAAATGGAGCCTAAGTTGAAATTAAAATATTGTCATTATTAAATTAAGCTGCGCGTATTAGACATATACTCTAAGGGTTGTGGGTTCGATCCCTTCGCGAGTCGGTGCAACAATATGAAGATATATCTATTCTTTCATGTTTTTCAACGTATTTTTGGACTATCTCAAAAAGTATTAAATTTTTTAAAGAAAGTTTTAAATAAATGTTTAAAATTGAATTTCTATAAAAAATTGCTCGTAGATATTTTTAATTTTTCACGCAAAAGCGAAATTATATGAGGCTATTGGCGGCAGAGTGGACTAACAAAAATTAGTTTTTTTGTATGTTATTGCTATTTTTAAAATGTTATATGTAATAACTGCGAAACTGACCAAAAGACATTTCGCTTACTATTAGTGGATAACTGCATTTTAACAATTTTGCAGGCAAAAACAAATTAGATGTTGCTGCTTGCTAAAACCTCAAAAAAACCTAGTAGACAAAAACTGGTGAAAAATATGGCAAAGCAAGCAGACAATCCAGCCAAAGAAAAACTTCCCCAAGAAAAAATAATAATGAAACACATAAAAAATTTCTATTTACATTATACAAATTAATGATATTGCAATATTGCTAATTATTATTTAAAAAAATGTCTTACAATAATGAACTACATGCAATGTAAAATATTGCTTCCAGCGAGCGTAAAATCAAAGAAACTCACGCAGGTTGTTGGTGAGTTGCAAATAGTACAAAAAATCCAGCTACTTAGTATAAAAATACGAATCAAGTCTTCTTCGATAAACATTGTTCGAAACGTCAAACAAATGTCAGATATGTTAAATTTCAAACAAATCAATTTAAGCGCAGAACCACGTTACTCAAGCAGTAAAATATAACTAGTTTCCCTATCGAAATAGAAAGCATGAATCAAGGTACAGAATTATACCGCATGAACAAAAAATGACTTTTTTGTGTAAAATGGGACTCTTGCACATTCGAGCAAAGGTGGTATAAAAAGTTATTTTTAATAGTTAATTCTATCCCAATTGATTGTCGATTTTAAATCAAAGAAATTATTTTAATATTGTAATTCACAGGAATGCAATAAATAACCAGGTAAGTCCACTAAGACAATTGTTGAGAAGAGACAAAAACTGTTTTTCTACAAATATCAAAAAAAGAAAAGTACGCATCATCATCAATACGCAAACTACAGTATTTTTCACCTCAATAAAATATTTTTTGTTTCACCCATAACACTAAAAAAACTTATTTTTTCATTGAAAACTGTAAAAATGGTTCCTAATGGTTCCATGCATTTAATACGACAGTGACAATGTCAGTTGTATTATATGACAAATGTATTTGACAACTACGTGATATTTTGATTTCATTTCTATAATTTTACTTACATCATTCTTTTTGACTTTGTAGAAAAAAAGTTTGTATTTCATGGCAACATGCTTAATGACGCGTTCGACTGGATTTGTTGTCTCCATCAAAAATAACAATCTCACGCGCCATAAAAATCACTCATTTTGCGCACTTAATAAAAAAATAACTATTCTGCGACCATTAGCGAATGATTTTGAAATCACTTTTAATAATAGAAAGTAAAATTTCTCACTCTTGAGAAGAATACTTATTCCGAAATCTTGGAAATCATCGTCCTGGCCAACAAACTTTTTTTTTTGCTTAAACATCTTAAAATTACCCAAAACGTCGAGAACTGCAGAAAAGTTTTGGTAAGAAAATGTCCGTCCGCCCGGAGTTTTTTTAGTGGCAGGACAACCTAATGGATGGCGCATTACCGTTAGTGCTCTCAAGTCACGTATAAATGTACATATTTATGTAACGACGCTGTGAGTGAGTGAGGGAGCGAGTGAGTCAGTGAGCGAGTGAGTCAGTGAGTGAGTGAGTGAGTGAGTGAGTGAGTGAGTGAGTGAGTGAGTGAGTGAGTTGGTGAGTTGGGAACTCTCCTTACGACCGCCAACCATTTTTTTATTCATAACAAGTGACGAATATACCATAATTATGCTCAACGAAATACATAGATTTGGGATGTTATTTTCAGCGAAAAAGGACTTCTAGAACTTTTCAACAAATTTTATTACATAGTTTGAAGTCCTAGTAGTTATTCTCCGCTGAAGATAACCTTCCAAATTAATGACAGAGGGACAACCATTTGAAACAGAAATGCATAGATTGCCATGAATTTCAGTACTCATTTTCTCAAAACTAAAATGGCCTACTTGGTTATTCCATTGTATCCCTCAATTGTTCATTTTTTTATATATTTCTGTTTATTTCATTTTATACACAATAGTACTTTATAAACACATAAATCTCCATTTTTTTGTATAAATCACTTAAATATTAATAATAATTATGTATATTAAACCAAAAAAGTTTTTTGGTCATTTTGCATTATGAATGAAGCTTTTAATACTGTATTAATAAAAAATTCTTCCACATACACCATTGGCTTACTATAGATGTAATCAATATCTCTCAACAATCGCAAGGATTTCAATCATCTATTGGCAAGCAACAGCTGATATTTTAAAAGGGTACCAAATTTTATAAGTGATATTTCTGCAAATTATTACAAACAAAACCTTTCAACCAATAGCCCGGGCTTTATTAAAAGTTTAATTTCGTTTTCACCAAAATACTTTCATATTGAAATCATAATACAATTGACAAAAACAATTGACAACTTTCTCATTAATTTCATCCGCGGATAATTCGCTTGAATGAAAATCGTGGGTCGTAAAATTATGCAATAAAAAAATACTTAAAAATATAAATAAAATAATACGAACCGAATGAACCGATATGCTAATGGGTGGCCCATTCATAGATATTCGGCGCCGTAAATTAACATTATTTGAATGGGATATTATTTAAATTTTAAAAAAATATGGAAAATAAAGCAAATCGTTCCGTAATAATATTTTGGTGTGCATGTTTACGAGATTTATTTGAAAACAGCGAGATTAATTGGTTCGGTCGGGATTCTAAAATTAAACGCATACGCGGATGAATGAGATTTAGAAAAATTTATTGCGAAATGTCCGGAGATTTATTTTTGAAAAAAATCATTTGGGACGAGACGGAAAGGGGAAAAACAAAACACTATAATAGTGCACATCCCATTCATTAAAGTGCAAGTGGTGTCCGTTTATATTTCAAATAAAGTATAATAAGCAGGTCGTATGTATGAAGTGAATGTACCGATATAACGTATATATACATAACATATATATATACAGTATACACATTCATGAATGGGATCCATTGATTAGAGTGTGAAATGAATGATCGCTATAATGGCCATTATTGGCCAGACAACGGAGTCGGTTACCGCTCGCTGGGCGATCGAGTGGGCCCCGTTCGGTGTTGGCGAGGCGGTGAAGAGCACCGTGGGGCCCTGCTGTCCGTATTTCGCAAGTAAATACGAGCTCAGTTTAAAAATGGTGGATATATAGTAGTTTAGAGTTAGGGTGTAGCACAAGTTCGCGGGCAATTGGGTAGATTTAATCGGCACTTACTCTTCAGATGTATCGGTCATGATTCGTCTTTAGGAATAATCTACAGTTGACTGTCCCCCTTCTGATTGATAACACCATTTTTCAACAACATCAAATCAACTGAACAACAAGAAGTCTTTCATTGAACTAAACACTAAACTACGGTTATGTTCTGACATGCACTGTTGCCGGATCGTTATCCAGGATTCTTACAACAGTCCGCGCCATCTGCTCTATCAATGTTTCACGTATCTCCCCACCGATGACAGCACCAACCAATCAATTTCAAAAACTGTAACTAATTTATTATACCTATTCAATAAAACGTAATTTATTATAATCACTAAAATAAAATTATATTGAAATATTAACAACCATTAAAATATAAACTCAACGTTTTATTGTATAATTATTGTTGTCCCGCATTAGCGCTAAATTGAAACGTTTTATTTATCACAAAATAATTGCATCAAACATTTTGTACATATTAAAAAAATATTTAAAAAACATGCTTATTATTCATGGTCCCAATTAATGTAAATGCATATTGAACATCTAACAAGCAAATCAAACATTTTGTATAATTATATATTATTTTAACATTTTTTGCGTAGGCAACCCTCTATACACCTTGCTTTGCTGGTAGCATAGCATAGATTAATGAAATATTGGACCATTTAACGCAAGTGAGTGTTAATGTTGGCAACACTGCGACAATACAAACGACGAAATTTTGTGATGTGCGTGCGTTTTAGAACTATCTGTGGTTTCTACAATAAAGATGAGGCCGAAAATTGAAATAAGGTAAGATTGTTGGATACAAATTTTAATTATTAAAGTCTGCCGCGTGAATCGGTACAATTGGTTTTACCGATATTTCAATCAGTAATCTTATTGCGCCTTGTTGCTTGTACAATGGGGTTTGTACCTAGCATTCAGCAATACTTCAATAATGCCCAATTTATGCTCATTTTATTTAAAATAACAATTAAATCTATTATTGAGGATAATTAATAACACTTGTCACATTATCAAAGCTCACTGTTCAGACTAAAATTGCTTGCAATCAATTATTTATTGTTTCTGTATATCTTATTAACTTAAACTGTTCTCTAATCGGGCAGTTAGCTAAAATGAATAATAATTGATAAATAAAAGCAAGAAAATGTGCAGGCAGGTGATATTGTTTGCTTATACAAATCTGATTATGATGGAGTTTTGGTTGCTATAGTACAATTAACTCGGCATGGTCTATGGAACGCGATTTTGCACAACGATAAAAAAGGACGCATAACACGAGAGAAGTCGGGAGTATGCTCTGGCACTGATTTTGTTTCTGAGCATACTTTCTCGTGTTATACTTCTTTTTCTATCGTTGCACGAAAACACCTTCCATAAGCCACGCTAAGTTGCTAGTACTGTACTTTAATTGCGTCCCTTCAAACTAGTTTAACCCGTTGGGCGGGAAAAGAGTCACACTTCCATATAAATTCTAATGCTGCTCGTCACTGCCCATTTTGAGCAGGACAAGTGGCACTCTTCGCGGTTCCCTGTTAAGAGGTTAATGAGTAATAGCATAATAACAATTAAAATTGTGAGTTATTAACCATTAAAGATAACTAACAAACAGTTGTCATTTTGACAAACAATCGTGCGGTATATTTTGATACCCACTTACATTTTCCGAGATAAAACGGTAATTTTAAAAATCAATATAAATTGTAAATAAATCAATCGATAGATAAAATAATATATTTTAATAATTTTCAATCAACATACAGTACTTTGAAATAAATAGCTATAACCTATAAAATAGAATACAAATGAAGGGGATAATTTAATTATCTGAAATTCGAGTACACGAAAAACCAACCAACCAACCAACAAAAACGGAAGAAAAAAACAATTTTTGGCGATTAAAATTTCGGTTTAACCAAATTAAACGATTTCGTTTTAAGCAAAGCATCTGTCCTCACGGTTAACGGGCTATCACTGTTGGCACTATGCGCCGTAATACCTAATATCTCTTCGGGGTATAGATTTTCATCGGAGCAAACCAACGCTGGGCCACTTTCCAACCATTCCTGCAGAAACATCTGTTGAGCTACCTCATTATCACCGGGTAAACTATTGACGTCGTAATTTTTGCTAGTATTGCTTAAAGCGGAAACGTTCAGTAAAGGATCGGAGCCCATTTCTAAATTATTGTGTATTTCTAAGGAGAGTTCTTCGTCCGTGTAAGAACCCACCGATCTGCTCAGACGTTTGCTTTTGTTTAGAAGGGAATGTTGTTCGGTGCCGTTTTTGTATATTTCAATCGGCCTGTTAGTTGCCATTTCTGGTGCTATCATTTCTTTAGCTTGTTCTATGTTAGTTTCTTTTTTGGTATCACAGCCTATATCAGGTAATATTGCTTGTTTTAATGTATTCGGAGTTCTCGGTAAATCTGAAAAATCAATAATAATAATTACATGGCTGTGAGTCTGGACTATCGCTAACAATATCATAGCGATCGGTCTTGTCATGACAATGTTTGTATCTAGCACCTCTATGAGTCACGGCCAAAAGTATGCTGTGTCTATAATTCGTAAGATGATGCAGATGCTAACTTATTTTTAGTATAGTAATTTCCAAATTGTTCTACAGGGTGTTTCAAAATATCTATAAGGGTGTTTTAAAATGTTTATACAGGGCCTTTCACAATTATTATACCGGGTGTTTCAAACTTTTTATGCAGGGTGTTTTAAAATGTTTATACAGTGCTTCTCAAATTGTTATACAAGGAGAGTGTTCAAATATGATGGGTGTTTTGAAATGTTTCAAAATGATTATACCAGGTGTTTCAAAAAGTTTATCTGAGCTGTTTCAAAATTGTTATACCGGGTGTTTTAAAATGTTTATACCGGAGGGTGTTTCACAATTGTTGTACTGAATGTTTTAAAATATTTATACAGGATGTTTCAAAATTGTTATAAAGAGCGTTTTAAAGTGTTTGTACAGGGTGTTTCAAGGTCGTTATATAGGGTGTGTCACAGGGTGTTTCAAACTTTTTATATTTATTATTATTATGTTTTAAGATGTTATACAGGGCTTCTCAAATTCTTTGTACAGGGAGCGTGTTTCAAACTTCGTATGATGGGTCTTTTGAAATGTTTATACAGGGTTTTTCAAAAAGCTTATCTGCGATATGTCAAAATTGTTATACAGGGTGTTTTAAAGTGTTTATACATTGCCTTTTAAAGTCGTTATATAGTGTGTTTCAAACTTTTTATACAGAATGTTTTGAAATGTTTATACGGTTTTTAAATGTTTATACAGTGTGCTTCGTTTGCTTTTATAACATTTAATTTTCATTGGCTAGAAATCTTGAACATTCGCCAACGTAAAACAAATAGCCGACACGTTGATGCTAGTTAAAGAAATCATTTCTAATATAAAAAATACATTTAACCCTTTCGCTGTGGCACCTGTTTTGAATAGTCCGTAATACTGTGCGGCGCTCTCAATGTTTTGCTTGTATTCATGATTCTTGCAGTATCCCCATCTTGGGGGCTTGTTTTAAAATGTGTTATTTTAACACAAGCGGTATTTTAACAAGTAAAAAATCATATTGGTGGTTGATTATCTTGCCTTGTTTATCCTAGATTGTTGCGTTAAAATAACATATTTTAAAACTAGACCCCTGAATTGCAGTGTATCCATAGATGGACTTAACTATGTATTTCTTTTGGCTTTTCGATTTTCCATTATATGTTCATAATTTTTACAAACTTTAGTAATTAATAAAATGTTCGTCTTGCAAAATTACATTTTTATATTTATGGGATACCCTATACAACAAAATTAGAATTTCTCAACGTGAATCATATTTACATAACAAGTGGAAAAAATGTTATTAAATTTTAAATACAAATGTTTATAAGTGTAGTTGAGTCAATGTGAGGACACCCTGTATATATACATCACTTGTGCCGTATTTATTTGAGACAGACGTATCAGGTTCTTGCAGCGAAAGGGTTAACAATTAAATTTGTAAGACACTTAAAACAAAACAACAATACCATCTGTCGGATGGATGCAATTCTTCAAAGCATCATCCTTTTTTTTCATCTTCATATAACTCTCAAACGTACTACTGCTCATTTGATTATTCAGATACATTTCGGGAATGGCTAAAATTTGACTCAATCCCGGCCCCGTGTTGCTCATCTTTGTCCTGCTAATCCGTCTCCTCGTCGGACTCTGCGACCTTTCAATTTGACACTCGTGCCTTATGCTATCCAAAATCGGATCGGAAACGTGGCTGACGAAAACCCTCCGATTTTCGGAATTATTCAAATGATCCGGATCAAATTTTATCGTTTCCTGACTGCAGACGCTCGAGCTGTCCGCAATGGATGGTTCGCCTGGTCGAATACTTTTATTGGTAGTTTCGTATCTGTGTTCTTTGCCTTGCAGCAATGTGAGTACGTTGGGTAAGGTCGCCTTCAAATCGGGAGTACGCGCTCCCAATAGATATAAATATTGGGCGATGTTTTTGTTTAGCAGATAAACTGCATAGTTGAATTGCATTCTGTCTTTACCTTTGGTATATAACGGAAACCTAAAAATGGTCCTTTTAATTTTGCTTTGTGCACGAAAAAATTACTTACTCTCGACTCCTATCGTTCAGCGACGACGATATGTGATCTTCTATAACCGATCTTGATCCAAAATGTTGAATCGGATAACGCAACGGCACTTGCAAAATGGAAGCGCACATAATTAATATGTGACTGACGTATCCTAACGCTATTGATAAACCTCCATCAGAGCAATCTGGAATAAAATAAATCCCATTATTAGCTATTTGTACTATGTATATCCAGCACGTAGTTCGCATCATGATAAATTGTTTTGAAATGAAAATATTATTAAGATAATGCAAGAAAAAATAAATTTTATAAATTTTACCCGTTAACATATCTGATGATGGAAGGAATTCCCCATTGATGGTAAATCTTTCGTCAATTTTTTCAACGGGATAAAGGAATAACAATTCGGACATCAATTGTCTCCGGCGATTTTGCAATTTTCTGGTGAAATGTTGCAGGGCGTCTTTTGCGTTGAGCAATTCCTTCTTCCATTCACGAAGCATTTCCACTTCCTTATTTAAATGTCGGTAATTCAACATCAAATCGGAAGCTAAAAATGCGTGAAAATTATTATTGCAAAGTTGATCGAATCGATGCTTACTTCTGTCTTCGTTATTTTCACAAATCATCCCGTATTGCAGCTTCAAGTGTCTCAACCAGGCCTGCTTTCTGTCGCGTTCCTGCATTAATATCTTCGTTTTCAGTTTCGATATTTCTATCTCTTTTCGTATCCGAATTATTTCTTGTTTTTGCACTTTCGTTGGTTTTTCCTAAAAATAAAACGTTTTAGGGTCAATAATTTAGACAAAATTAATAAAAGTTTTGATCATAATCTATCCGACCGTTTTATTGTAAATTTTTTTGTGACAAAGTGCGGGTATTTTAGTATAGTCAAAAACAAAGCTTCCAAGGGTTATATTTTTCATTATAGTTCAATTGAAAATATCATTGCAAGCAAGTTTGTTTCCGGTTAACATTTCAGTTCTGGGTAATTATTTTTTTACATATCACCAAAAAATAGTAACTGTTGCTTAAGCCTGTTTGAACATGCATTCTAATGAACCATATTTTTTCGGAAAAAAACGTTTTTTTCCGGTTATAGCTTCAGTTCATACTTGAAATCCTGCTCAAAACTATTGGTTCAGTAATTTAATATATTGACGAAGTAGCTTTAGAAACTACTAAATGTTTGGAAATATTTTTGAAATGTTAAAAAGGAGAGAAATTCAATTTATTTTCCATCGCCCCATAAATAATTCTTAAAAAAAATACCTGTAACATTTTATTTAACGAAGTCATGGTCAACAATTGTGGAGCGTATCGCACCGTTCCATTTCCGGTGCTCGAGCCGCTTTCCTCGTCCACACTTTCCTGCCTCGCAACCTCGACGGTGCCGTTCCGCATGTTAATCTTATCACGGACAAATTGAGCGGCGATACTCCGATTCTTTATGCTGATCTGTAGGGAATGCAGTTTGCGCAGCTTCTCGATATTGTAAGTGGGTTTCAGGTCCTGCACGGGACATTTCAACGTAGTTGTTTTGTATATGTTTGTGGCATCTTCGGTACTAACCACGTTCAAATGATCAATAAACGGCAACGGTTTCTGCAGATCCGTCCGCAACTGTTTCAAACTGGTGAAGAAACCGCCGCGCAGGTGAAATATCACAGTGTTGTCGGCAAACGATTCCGGTTGGAGGTCGGAGATTTTGTTGCCGAGGTAAATGAGGCCCGATAGATTCACGCCCCATGCTAACAGGATTGTTGATTTGTGCCACAGACGTATAACAAATGCTAAAAAATATTTCATAAATATAATTTTATAGGTTATGTTAATTATTTTGCAAATTTTGGTAACAAATACTGTGGTAATTTTTATAGAAAATCATGGCCATCATTAATTTTTTTAATTTGACATTGTTTGCTAGAATCGACAGATGCTAGAAGTGTTTGAGCAAGTACAAATATTGAAAGTCCAAAGTTGAGTGCGTACACTATCCAAAAGTACTCTTGGAAAGTGCAATAATAATCTTTTAGGTACATTTGCCAAAAACTAACTAACCAACTACTCTTGGAAGGTGTTCATACGCCGCAATTTATTTGCAATAGTTTTATTTACTCCTGTATTTGACCTTTTAGATGCACCAAACACATTTTACGTACGTCTATTTGAGTGTACTTGCAAATAAATTGCATCGTGTAAACACTCAGAAATGAAGTTGCGATAGTTTTACTAGTTCATGTAAATGAAAGCATAAATCAGCTATCAGACTTTAATACCCATATAATATGTAGCAGCAATTTTTACAGAAAAAAGTTAATAAAAAGCGTCCTAAATAAGTTTTTTTTCGTTTAGAAACTTTTCCGATTTTCACAAATAAAAAAAAACAGGAATTTTGTACCTGTACATGATGAATTAGTAACATTGCTAAACACCATTTCGGCCCATTTCGGATTTCCACTGTTTATCGTTTCGCTCGTATAGAACGGGGCACACATAGCAGTTGTATGTAACGTATAATAAAATCCATCGTTCGTATCCTCGTGGACCAAATTGTAAGCAAACACTTGATACAAGTGTCTTACACGCAACTGAAACGAACGTTTGCGTTATTCCCTTTCCGAGAAATAAATATTGTTCAATACCTGCTGTGTGATCAGGGGAGTCCACTGTCGACACCTTTGTCGCCCGGTAATGCTATCATCCAACGTAAAATTCATGTCATCTAGGAGAAAAACATTACTCTCATCACTTGTCAAACATTGAGGTTAAGCAACTGTCAAACATTTGCAATTAATGATGAACTGAAGGCGTATTTCGTGTTGCAATGCCAGCGCTTTTCAATTTTACATCGCTTTTATTGCTAGAGAATGTAACAATGGAGGCTTTACGCGTAAATATTCGTAATCAGCAAATTTTTACAATCATGATTCATCTGTCACGATTAAATGTCTCTGGTTGTCAGAATTTGTATTGCAATCTGTAATACTTGACGCCATCTAACCACGCACATTATTATTATTAATTAAAACAGTTTTTTAAGTTGATATTAGATGGCGGTAGGTGTATTATAATTTCCAGTAATTTGCTAAACAGGCAACACTAAAATATTTATTGTTTTCAGAGTAATTTGCTTTATTCATACATTTATTTGTTTAGGAGGTAAACGTAAAATAATATAAATAAACAAACAATTGATTCGCTTTAATAAAAGGTTAATATTATTTTTATATATTAAATTATAATTCACGGCTACGTTTATAAACATTCGCGTTTTTTACCTAATTGTTATAAGGAATTAAATAAAACTATAAATAAAATAATGTTTGCCAAAAAATGTGGAACGCTTCACGATTTTGCGTGTCATCCTTGCGCAGGGGCCATGCTAATCTTCTCTGTATCGTTCCAATTTTAGTATATGTACCGCCGAAGCGAGTACATTTATTGAGGTCGGGGCGTTTGTATATATATCTAGCGACACGAACATGACGTTAAACCGAGGTTAATTTTGAATTTTATTAATATAAACTTAAATAACGCATTACTCTACAACCCGTTCTACAAAAGTCTCACAATAAAAACATTATTTTAGGATTTGTTTTTATTTGTACGATTATAATTAAGGACAATTATAAAATAATATATTTGAAAATTTTCAGAAAAATGCTATATGTATATTTGGTTACCTACATTAACTATACAAATTGTATAACTGGTTGCATAATGTTCATATAATACAAATAATGATGTTACAGTAAAATTAATTAATTTTGATATCTGACGGCTTTACGCAAGTATTTGATAATATGGTTTGAGTTTTTGTGATATTTCACAAACATCTTGCGTTTTTTATTAATAAAATAATAAATTTATCAATTTTCTCTTTCGAGATAATTTTCTAGCTCTTAAACTATTTTCCTAAATTGTATGATATTTCTGCAACATTTTAGGTATTTCTCATAATTTCATTCAATATTTTATAATATATGTACAATGTATTTTCTAGTACTTTTGCAACACTTGAGATAATCGATAAATGAATCGCATAATTTCGTACATGTTTTGTGACATTTTTTGACATTCTGTTATTTTTAAATATTTGAAATATTTTGTAGATACCATCAATATTTTAACATATTTTGTGGTATTTTTGCAACCTTTGTGACGTTTTAAATATGAACAAAGCTCATTATGGTTTATAAACTTATTGAGGGATAAAGTCAAGTAAAATTTTTTATTATGCCATTTGTTTAAGAGGATGGATGATTATATATAATACACAATAGTACGACAATTTCACATGCATATGCTACAGCTTGGTGCAGGAATTTAATCGGTTATTAGTTAATATTAATTAGTTTATAATACAGTCTGTTAGATATAATCGATATTATAGTATATTCAATCTAATTGATTATAGGTGAGAAGCTTGGCCACTGTTGAGAAAGCAATCTATGCCATTATAATTGATTGATTTTTAATTAATTACCACATTTATAATTAATTATGCGTGTTTTGGACATCGATTTTTTTAACTAATTTATGGAAACCATAAAAACTTTTTCAGAATCGACAATGAAATCACAAAAAATATTTTCATGAGTTTATGTATATATTATCAATAATTTACTAAGTAATAAAACAATAAATTGTCAATAATTTTTAATCGTGTTTTTCTTATGTGAGGAAATATAGAAAATTTTAAGTATTCCTACGATGGTAAATATGAAAATTTATTAGAGCTCGGCGCAATTTTCGACAACAACTGCAATAAATTTGAAGTGTTTTCGAAGCCATAAACCAATATCCACTCGTATAACATAATATAAAGATTCATAAATGTTTTGTTTTTATTATAATGTCTACCTATTTCCGCTTTGTCGTGAATAACAAACAAACCATCGTGAAAACTTAGTCGATGTAAGTGGAATTCATGGCCACTGACTGGGGGGTTGTATTTTAGGGGTTCAAGGACCCTTTCACGGTTCACTGCATTCGTTATCATTTGTTTACGTGGATGCGTAATTATGTTTTCCCCGACAATAAACTTCTTTTTTTTGTTGACGGTGAAAAGGAAAACGGAATTAATTGCGTGGGCGATGAACATTTTATGTTTACCTGGATACCATCCTTAATCTAATAAATTTTAATGCTTTTAAGTTTTTCATGAAATTGTGTAAGGTTTATATAATTTATTTAAATATTTTATTACAAAATTATATAATTTTAGTAACATTTCTATTGTGCATCGATTTGTTTGCTTTATCTATATGCGAGACGAACCAAAAATAATAAACGACATATTCATTGATTTTTCAAATTTAGAATTTTATAACATTGAATGGTGTTCTTAATTTATTTCGATTATAATTTTTTTAATAAAATTATCCCCTTTCGTATGGAAAAACGTTAAAAATTGTTGCAGTATGTTGAACAAAGCTTTTTTGTTTAATATGTTAGATTATATTTCTCGTATAATTTTATTTCTTGTAAATTGAATTTATAAAAGATTTGTTGTAGGATATTATATCAAGGGTGTTATGCAAACGGTGAAACTTTAGCAGATTACGTGTCTAGCAAAACAGCGTAGGTGTGTGGTGCTGGGGTCGACAGTTTTCCGCAATTAGATATTCCATCCGATACTCGATCGGATCAATTTCTGTAAATTATTTATTTAACCACTTCATATCAAGTAAAATTGTCGCCGCAATGAGGAAAGACACTTGGATTAATTACTGCCGTGCATAACATAAAATAGGATAAGGTGTTTCATTTCAATTCTTAATCGTATTTTATTACATATATAGTGGGTGACAACTGAAACAGGTATGGGCGTGGGCCCACCATATATTTTTTACTTATTTTCTTATGAAATTTTTTTGGGTTATAATACATCATGACACCCTACATAACCGCGGAAAATGTTAAAAATATCATTTCCGGTTTAACCGGAAATAACACCAATTTTGTTATATTAAATGGAACACCCGGTATATTTTTGCAAATTTTTGTTTGTTAGACCGTTTTATATATGAATCCTAATTTTCAGCGGTTTTGGTAACTAATTTTTTTTTTAACTTTTTTAATGTTACAAAAACTTGTTTAATACTTGTTCAAAAAAATTATTTTTAGTGTCGTTTGATAGCAAAAAATAATTACTTTTGTGTGATACCATAGTACCAAGGGGGTTGCATTTGAAAAAAATGCGTGTAAATCACTCAATTTTGAAAAATGTGGAAATGTTATATTTTTCCCACTAATCCCATTGTATTTAAATGTTGTTGCTATACATTTTTTTTAAAGCTTATTTAAATTATTTTTTCCAAAATGAGGTTATGTTACCAAAACTTCTGAAAATTGGAGGTATACGTAAAATATGTTAACAAATAAAATTGTTCTAGTTAAAAAACAAAATTAATGTTACTTCCGGTCAAACCGGAGAAAATTTTAGCGAAAAAGTAGGGTTTTTTATGTATTTTAACCAATAAATTATATTATTAAAAAATATTTGTAAATAAAAATGTTATACGCGCGTACCTGTTACAGTTGTCACCCTGTATATTTATATGTGGTGAATAAAAATTATATTGAAACTAATTTAAAACAAAAATATTTACAAAAAAATTATTTTTTAGAAATAAGTAAAATAAAAAGTGCGATAAAAAATTGGAAAACAAAAAATAACCAATAAAATAACTTTATAAAAATAGAAACAAAATTCAAAAGCTTTGTAAAATTTGTTATTGGAATAAAAACAAAAAAATCAATATTTCTTTACATGTTAGAACTGAAAATATTTTTAAATAAAATGTAATTTTAACGTTTTTAAAAAAGTTGTAGGCTACTTAAAAATGTGAGTTTTCAATTTTATTTAAAAATGTTGTCTGCCCGCAATTTGTTGATGTGTAAAGTGGGAATATTATTATTATATGAGCACTGACCTCCAACTACAGTTTGATTGCATCACACCCCATTCTACATAGTTACAATTCGCATTTTGCTTCATTTTGTCTACTATTTAGTTCTTTTCTGAAGTGGGAATAACACATTCAAAAACTATTAAAATCAATTATCCAATTGCACCCTGATACAAGTGGCAATAATCAAATGCATTCAAGCTGATTAGTGCTTCTAAGTGATTTCCATGAGATTAAAGCATAATTTTGTAAATCATTTAGACTTTATAATTACTTGCGGTGAGACTAAAGACGTAAATCTTTTTTATATAATTTCTCAATGCAAGGCCGAAACCAATTAGGTGCAAATTGAGCTGTTATGAATAGCAAAAGAATTGTCTGCACTTGTTTATTGCCGCTTCTAGCAGGGTGGAATCGAATAAGTAATTTTAAATTTTAAATTCTATGGCCAGATTGGCGTTATGATTCTGGTTGCCTGCGAATTATATAGGTTTTTTAGATAGATACATCCTTTATCGTATCACTTTGACTTTACAAATTTAAACTTTCGTTTAGTAAAAGTAAAAAATATTCAATGATTTTTTTTTAATTATGAAAATAAATCAAGAACTTGGGTGTCAATTAAATAATAAGCCAATAGTTTTTATTACAGTTTGCATTATTCTTGTTTTTGTATGTAATATAAAACATGTTACGTAGAAAAACCTTTTAATTATTTTCAGTCCGGTATTTGCGTACACAAACCCATACAATTTGAATAAAGTTCGTCACGGAGCAATAAAAGTTGCATGAATAAAAAATTATCTTTAAAAATCGATAGTATAAGCTCCTCTTTATCGTTCTCTGTACGCGTGGGGGCAATATTGATTCATCAATACCAAACTTTTATTTTTATCTATGATTCAATTCCTATCGAGAGATGAATAAAAATATTAAAAAAGTTTTGCAGACATCCATTCAATGAAATTGTTTATGCACAACTTTATTCAAAATAACTTTTCATTGCGTTTATTTATATCAATATTCGTACTGAAGTTTTGATATAATTTTGACATTTTAAAACAATTCCATGCAGTATTTTAAACTCTAAATAAAACAAAATAAAAAACCGGCGATACAACATTTGGGTGGTCAACAAAATTGTAACTCTGTCGTCTAATTTAATCGGTTATTGGTTATACAAAACTGTAATTTGGTTGTGCCATATGGACTTTTATGATATTTTTTACTTTAATAGGCGGTTGGCAGTAAAAACAAACATTTAAAATATCTGTTAGCCAAGAATTTTATTCTGTTAAGTAATTTAAAATATTTCAAAAAGTAAACAAAATATGTAAAAAGTTACGATATAAGATTTTCTAGAAAATTTTGTGGTTGGTCCTTTTTGATTGTAGTAGTGGAGTAATCTACCGACATGTTTGAGTTCCATTTGCCCTGGTAACCTTTTTCATCTTAGAAATGTCCTGATGTGGACCTTTCTCCGTGCTCACTGTTCACAACCCTCAAATTTCCTGGAAAAAATCTAGATGTGATTAAAAAACTTGAGTGACATGTAGCAAGTCGATGCTTGATAAGCAAACCATTTTGTAGCTCTCAGTTTTATACTTGCCCAACAAATTTACAAACAACAGATTTCCATGAAGGTTTTTCTAAATCGCTCAATTATTCTCCCAATACCGGATCTTTTATCAACTGCCTGATTTGATGTCTTATAAAATACTCACAAATCTGCAGATTAGTTGCTTCAAATATCAAAAAAATTGCTATTCTTACTCTTGAGAAAAATAAATCTCTGCGATAATGCAAAATGGCAATAAAAGCAAAATTTGAATGTACAAACATAATTTGCATTCATTGTTTTGCAACTGGTGCTAAAAAATCAAAAATTTAGAGCATTTTTGAACCTCTAATAAGAATTGAAACTAAGGAAGACTGAGTTTTAAGTTTTTCAATGGTGATCGACACATCCAAAAATAATTTATAGGTAACAATTTGTACAAGAACTTCAATTTTCTTGGAATTAAACAAAAATACAATTTTTTGCAAAATGTTTTCTAATGCAATTTTGAGGCAGGAAGACTATATTGCAAGCCAGAAACGCCTAACAATTAGACAAAAAAATGATCATGACCTACTATTTTCTAATTGGTGCACAGAATAAGCAGTTTTAAAGCAACAAAAATAATTTAAAGATGTGAAGATCTATTTTTAAGCCTCAAAATTGTAGCCAAATGCTTAAAAAGAATGGCTATTTAAAAATAATGATTTTTACCGCTTTTGAAGTTTTACGAACAATTTACGAGGCAAGAAGATCTAGTTTCAAACTTTGAAATAGTTGATAAAACATCTAAAAATAATTTGTAAACAACAATTTTTACAAAGACTTCAATTAATTTATAATTGGTACACAAAAATATCAATTTAAGAAGTAATGAAAATTGCTAAAAGGTTTCACATAATAAAATCATGAAAGATCTAATAGGCAAAGAAAATGAGCGATTTTGAAGCTTCAAACAACAATTTAAAGGTAAACAAGTCTAATTACAAGCTTCTGAAACGTAGGCATTATTAAAAAAAAAGATCTTGTTAAAATTTCAATTTTGGCCAGTATTGAAGCTCCAAAGAAACTTTAGAGGCAGAAAGAATTAGCTATAAGTTTCAGAATTTCTGCAAAATATCTAAACATAACTTTTAGGTTGTAAAATCCTTTTGGACTTATACTTTGTTGTACCAAATAATAACAGTTCCGAATGGAATTCAAAGTTTTTGCTTTTGACATAATTCCAATACAGTTAGCAAAACATGTAAAAATAGTTTATAGGTAGTAGTCTGCATACAAACTGCAACTATTTTGTAGCTGGTGGCCAAAAATATCAGTTCTAAACTCAATTTAGAAACAGGAAGGATGGTTAATAAATTCAAAAATAATGTATAGATTGTGGTTAATTGTTTAGTAGTTGCTGATAAAAAATTGCACGTTTGAAGCTCTTAAAGGGAGGAATATTTCATTCCAAAACCCAGAATTGTCAACAAAGCTATAAATCTATAACAATTTGTTTAGATCGTCATCTGTGCAAAAACTTTAAGGTTGCTGTGGGTTAGTAAAAATAGTAGTTTAAAAGTTCAAAATGCATTTCAAAAGTAGTTTGTAGATTATCTAAAAGTAATTTATAGTTTGTGGTTAATTGTTAAGTAGTTGCTGATCAAAAATTGCACTTTTGAAGCTCTTAAAAGGAATTAAAGAAATGGATATTTTATTCCAAAACCCAGAATAGTTAACAAAACTTCTATAACAATTTGTTAGCTTGTAGTCTGTACAAAAACTTTAAAGATTGCTGTGGGTTAGTAAAAATAGTAGTTTCAATGTTCAAAATGAATTTCAAAAGTAGTTTGTAGATCTAAAAATAATTTATACGTTGTGGTTAATTTTTTAGTAGTTGCTGATAAAAAATTGAACTTTTGAAGCTCTTAAAAGGAATTAAAGGGAACAATATTTTATTCCAAAACCGAGAACAGTTAACAAAGGATTTATAACCATTTTTTAGCTCGTAAACTGTACAAAAACTTTAACGATTGCTGTGGGTTAGTAAAAATAGTAGTTTTAATGTTCAAAATGCATTTCAAAAGAAGTTTTCAGATCATCTGAAAATAATTGATAGCTTGTGGTTAATTGTTTAGTAGTTGCTGATCAAAAATTGAACTTTTGAAACTTTTAAAGGAAATTAAAGGAAGGGATATTTTATTTCAAAACCCAGAATACGCAACAAAGCATTTATAACAATATTAGCTTGTAATATGTTTAAAAACTTTGACGATTGCTGTGGGTTAGTAAAAATAGTAGTTTCAATGATCAAAATGTATTTCAAAAGTAGTTTGTAGATTATCTAAAAATAATTGAGAGCTTGTGGTTAATTGTTTAGTAGTTACTGATAAAAAAATGCACTTTTGAAGTTCTTTAAAGGAATTGAAGGAAGGAATATTTTATTCCAAAACTCAGAAACCCAGAATAGTTAACAAAGCATCTAACAATTTTTTAGCTTGTAATCTGTATACAAACGAATGCTTTGGGTTAGTAAAAATAGTAGTTTCAATGTTCAAAATGCATTTCAAAAGTAGTTTGTAGACACTGAAATTACTATTTATCAACTGGTGTTCAGAACCAACAACTACAAGCAATTTTGGGCATAAAAAGCAATTTAGAAGCATAATTGAAGAGCTGGGGGATCTATTATCAAAGCACGTAAAACAAATTTGTAGACCACAATACGTTGAATGACTTCAAGTGTTTTCAAGTTATTTTGAAGCGCCTAAGACAATTTGTAGGCAACGTGATCACATTTTGAAATTCTAATCAATCTGAAAAACATCTAAAAATTAAAGAAATTTCGAAGACTTCAAGTGTTTAAAAATTGCAATTTTTTTGCTTAAAATCAATTTAGAGACAAAAAGGGTTTATTATGAGCTTTCAAATTATTAGGAAAATATCTAAAAACAATATTTGCAAAATAAAAAATTTAAAAAGATCAATTTTTCTTTACATTGGTGCCCAAAAATATAAATTTTCACTAGTTTTAAAACGCTTAGAATATTTTAAAGACAAAATACCCCAAATCTAGTGGCGGGCGCCTTCTTTAGCACGCACTCGTTACTGCACTACCGGTTATGCAGTCACCTACATAAAATTATAGATTTTGCTAGTGGAAACTTGTGACTCTCTACTGTGTGTGGTTGGTATAGATATCTCGTTGCCAGAAATTGAGCAAAATTTTGTTAAATATATTATCGTTTATAGTTTGTACGTGGAAATTATCTATTCCCTGTGAATTTTCCGATACTGCCGGTCTTAATCGTGTATCTGAGAAGAACTATCTGTACATTTTTTCAGTATTGTATGTTAGGCCATATTTGTATTGACGGAATTTTATAAGAGACATGTTTATGGATTTTTTAATCACATATTCTAAGCTTTGCTATTGTGCTGTGCTTGTCCATACAGTGATGTGGCAAATAGTATCCAGAATTTGTCGTCTAGTAACATTGTTTTCATGTTTCCCAATCCTTCGTATTCTGTGATAAACTTTGACGAATCTTTGAATGGATTTTTTTGATTGTGCTTCTAGGGACTTTGTTAACGTACCCTTTGCAAAATTAAATAGCAAACTTACAATAAAACGACCACCTATCTCTCAGTGATTTTTCACAAGCCTATTCTTCAACTGTGTGTATCGAAAAATTTCTTCCTTGGTACAATTTTGAAAAGCAGTTGATCGTCCAATGTGGCAGTGATACATTGCAGACGGAATTTAACGATGCGTTGTATAAATAATAAACACTGTGTCGATTTTCAATGTTCGTAAATGTCAAAAAGGTTGCAAACATGCTGTGATGTTTAAAAATCAATTACAGAACATTTTTAAAATGACGTTATAACATATTTCTAAAATTGTGGGCTATTTGCAAAATGTTGAAAAATGTCACAATGTGATATCATGAAAACTGTTGCAAAACATTTTCAAAATGTAATGAAATTTTACTATGTAACCGACTAACAATATTAATTACAAATATCATTAACACAAAGTAATAATCATACCAAGAAATTTGTTAGTCAGATATTTGTTTATTTATGGAGGTACGTAATTTAAAGTCCATGCATGAAAGTGAGTAGATATTATTAATGGAGATTACAAATCGCATTGAAAATATTATTTTGTTGCAACCAAACATTTCAATTCAATAGAACATCACATAAATCTGACTCAGCCGATACTTATTTTAACCAAAACAAGCCAACCATAATAGCACAAATGTAATCGCATCGTACATCAAAACCGTTCACGTGTACCAGACGGATAAATTCAATTTACTTTCTCCGAAAAACTACGAAATAAAAAATTCCGTCTACTAAATCAAATAAGTTTGTTTGTGTCGGAAATCATCCTCGACGCGAATGTTTGATGGTCGCCAAATAATTGTGTGATCGCATCTAGAGAGTTAGATATCCCCACTAATATTAGTCTGGCCATAATCATCAATTGGCATTTCCAATCAGTTCTTTTCGGTCCGTTGTGAACGCGCTAACGAATTAAAAGGTGCGATTTACGCGATTTCGTGTTTGAGTGAAACTCTCTGGATATTACATTAATTGCATTAATAAGGAATATATATATATATATATATATATATATATAT
>JARJEC010148374.1:0-12772 GCA_030264575.1 Tachinus sp. AB-2021 | reverse complement strand
GTTGCAATGTAAATCCCGATAAGAACAACAATAACAACAGTACAAAAAGACAAATCAAAATCTCAGCCAAGAACAAAGAGAAATAATAAACATTGATTTTGAAGAAATATCCGACATACGCTAAAGCAAACTTAAAACATTGCTATAAAAAACTAAAATAAAAATTTCTTGGGCAAAACAATATATAAAGAAAAAAAAAACAAACTATTCGACAAATATATAAAAAGACAAAAATGTCTCAACAGTAGCAAAATGGCAAAGTTATTGTGCTGTTACTCCAATAAAAATTTTTCTTAAATATTAGTATAAATTAACTAAAAAGTGAATTTGACAAATGCCACATAAATATCCACAAAACCTTTAGAACAGCAGTCCGTATTTATAAAAAAAAATGTTCTGTATAAAAATGTTTGCTTCTGATTAAATTGTTATTAAAAGTAAATTAATTTTCTTTTAATCAAATTTACGTCAAAGACACGTTAAAACAACAAAAATAAAAACAAAAATATAACTGTTGTAAATTTTCCAACTTTTTGTTGTTTGTTTTCTCCAAAATTTGAGGAAATACGTGCAATTTATGAACTGACATTTTTATGTATTGAGCTACAGATGTATGAAAGTTGAAAAGAAATTTAGATTGATAACTTTTTTTTGGGAGCCGGTATCCAGGATTATTTTTTAAGGACGCTTAACTGCAACTTTGACGCCTGTTTTGCTGCCCATATAATTCTAGGTATCGATCGAATAAAGTTTTTGTATCACCGATAACATGAACCAATTTTAAGGCAATTTTGTTATTGTTTAGAATCATTTAGACGGTAGTTTTTAAAAAATTGTTAACGCGATATCTAATGGCTTGGATCGATGATTGCATTTTAAAAAATCTTTTTTAATGCAAAATATTTTTATTTTATATATTCTTTAAAGACTTCTTTTTTCATTTTCAAAATCGAACCATTTTTGTCGTTTTTCATTGATTATCCGGTAACTGTTGTTGAGTTTTAAATTTTAGTTATTATGCACTTGTAAATTTGCAAGCCCCTTATTTGGACGCCACGGGTTTTTAATTTAAATTATTTATTTTGTTAACCTTGTAAATCGCTTATAGACGTAACAATTGTTAGATGCTTTCTCTACATTTTTTTAAATGTGTAATAGATTTTTTTATAATCTAATAACAATCTTCTTATAACACACTGTATAAAATTATTAAAAAATGGCAGAATAAAGTAATTCTAAAAACCATATACGAAACAGAAGCAATGTCATTCACATTATTCAAAAATGGGATCAACATATGTGTAATTAATATATTATAATCAAATAAATTTAAACTTCTGGCGGAAAGGAAGGATAGGAAATAAACTATTCCAAAAAAAATATTATCTCTCTGCTTTAAATTTTTATTAAACTTGATTAGCAATTGCAATTAACGTCTTATACATACATTACCTACGTTTTGTAGATGATGAATCAGTAAAAACCTTCATAACAACAACCGTAAACATCAATTAAAATTAATTACTTAAGGCATAAAATAAGATTGAAAAAAACTAAAGAATAGAAATACCAAGATGGATAGATTAAAAATATGGAACTCTTTTAAGAAATTAGTGTGTTCTTTGTAAACACACATAAGCTAAGAACTGTTTCTTACCACAAATAACCTACATGGACCTAAAATTATGTAGACAGCAGTTGAGTACTAGAAAATACACCAAGATTAAGAAACGATATTAGACAAAAAACAAATGTGGCAATCATACAAGATAGTTAGAAGAATAAATCGGCAGTGGGTTTGATACATTTCAAAAATATTTCATGATATTGGACAGTAACACTACTTAATTTTATACCATGCTAAAAATGTGAAAGTTTTGTAAACCTATAAATAATGAAGCTATACAGTTACAATAAGATATAAAGAACTATTAAGAAGAAGAAACAGAAAAATCTTATAGAATTTGGTGAATACTCTATTGGGTAAAACAAGTGTGGGCCCATATATTTTTATGCAATAAAGTACACAATAAAACCTTATTATACTACAAGAAATGAATAATACTTAATAACATTTTATAATTTTAAATAGAGTTTTAGTTTTTTAAATTTTTATTCGTTAATCTATTTTATGTATAAATTCCAATTTTTACTTTCTCATTGTTTACATCAAAAGAATGTTATAACTTTTTAATACTTTTTAAAAACCGATATTTTTTATGCCGTTTAATAGTAATAAAATCTACTTATCGTATGCAACCAAATATTTGAAAAAAGGAATCTAACCTAACCTATCCTAACCTAACATAACATAACCTAACATAACTTAATCTAAACTAACCTAAGTACCAATTATGCCATTTATAAAAAGTCGTAAATAATATTTTAAATACTAAAATGATAATTTAATAATAAGTGGATGCAATATTAATAGACTCCTTTATATTTTACCATGTCTGTTTATGATTTTTACATTTTGACAATGCTTTAATTAAATTATGTCATTAGTTGACAAACTAAATTATTTTACACGTCAAGTATAAAATACCATTTTGATCATGGTATCTCAACTATTAAAGGCACTCCAAGTGAGTTGTGCTTTAAACAGTTTTATTGGTTGATTGTATTTATTAATAATATACTTATATTATAAAAAAATTTAAAAATATTGAAAAAGTGTATTGAAATGAGGTTATGTTACCAAAATTTCTAAAATTAGAATTTATAATTAAAATAATCTAATACATCTAAATTTGCAAAGACATACCGCGTGTTCTATTTAAATATATAAAATTGAAGTTTTCGGCAAAACCAGAAATGATATGTTGAAAATTCTAAACGGTATAGTTGGGTCATATAAATTTTACCCCTAACAATATTGTTAAATTATATTCATAAACAAAAAAGATATGGGGCCGTATCTGTTCCATTTGTCATCCGATATAGTTCTATCAACATTTCTATCTAAATCTTATTTCAATCGAAATTTTTAATAATTTTTGCTAAGTAAAATATAAATAAATGTAGGATACCACACACATTTATTGAGTATCAAAATGTTCTTACCTAATTTTAAAATTAAATTTTGTGAAATATTGATTGATGAAAATGTTGTGGCTATGTGGATCAGCCAGTATATCAGACTTTTAATTATATAATTCAATTGTTACACAGTAAATAATAAGTGTTATTTTACAGTTGTTTTTCAAATTATTTATTTTATAAAGCTTTATAAAAGGAATTAAAATTTAGATTATTTACCTTATTTATACTTATTTGTAAAGTGTGCAAAAGAATTATGTCAAAATATATGATAATTTTATCATTAAGTAATATTAAAGTTAGATTATACATGCAATCTTTATTAACATTGAAAATTTCTTATTTTATTATGCCGCAATTATATTTACAAAATCCTCTTATTATAATTGTACTATTTTTAAAACTTTCCAGAATGAGAATCGTTTGTGAAACGACGATTTATTCTTGAAATATGAAATTATTATTAAAAGTTTAATTCTACTTTAACCCATAAATTTATTTGCTTGTATAGTTTGGTTTATACGATTATATTTCTACGTTGAATTTTAAAAATTTTGGAAACTGTATTTACCATTTAAAATTTATGGAATAATTAACAACCATTAATATGCGTATTAAACTTAATTTGTTAACTATTCAAATATAATAGAACAATATATTTGTTTTCGTTTAATTAACTGTATGTACATAAATAACTATTAAATTATCTCGTTTTCATTTCACTGTCCGTTCGCTGGCACCCTGTTAATAAATACATATATTCAATTACGAGGTATGAGTTTAGCGAAGCGAGCGATCGACGTATCAACAGATTAATTGGCTTTTTAATCATATTAAAACATCCAATTTGGGATTTGGTTTTATTGTAGGTTTAAAAATTGAACGTTTGTATATTGGAATGATTCCATAATAAACTGCTCGCCAAATACGTACGGAATTGTAAATGTAAATATGTCGTTTCGCAAAAATTACCTTGCAAAAATTTTATTTATTTAATAGCAAAAATGTAAATATAAAAAATAATAAAATTTTATTTGTTGCCGAGTAGAATTTAGTTTTTCTTGTTTTATTATTAACATTTCGCAAAATATAAAAAAGTTTATTTGCAGCAAATAAAAATGCAGAACAATTGAAGGATATTCATTTTCTCGTTTTTCTGGATCAAAGACGAAATAGCTTCTAGCTGAGAATCGTTTTCCTTGAAAATGAACGCCTGCAATTTTGTTTCCAGCTTCAATCTCGCTTCGAAACCGGACAAGACGAGCTTGTACAAAGTCTGTCTTCAGGCTGCGTCGGTCTGCTGCGGTCTTGGATGGCCTACGGTGCATCATATCCAGTTTAACCCCTTAACCAGTCGACCATCATTTCCTTTCTATACTTTTATTTACTGAATAAATGTAAATAAACGTGTATATATTTGTGAAAATGTGGAAAACCCATGAATTATTTATAATAAATATTTTCCACTCAGTTTATTTAAAAAATAATTTTAAAAATATTATTGATATTGCCCTAATTACAAATGGGTTTGTTATTTTAATTGCAACAGAGTTAAACATTTGAAACATTTTATTTACATTGCAATGTTTATATATAGCACTAAAAATAATGTAAACATAATAATATACCAATACCAATATTATATAATAAAAAACTTTTATTATTATTGAATAATCAACGTGAAAAATATATATATATATATATCAAAATCTAGTTTTATAAAAATGTTTTGTACTCAAGTTTTGGTGGTCGGCATTTAACACCATATATTATGCTTATATTAAAATGATGCATTCGATAATTGCGTTTACTATCAAATTTCCGATGAAACACACACAGGCTATTAAATATTAAACAATTTTGCCGTATTAGCTATTAATTTACATCTATGTAATAGTTCTGTTTTGTGATAAATAAATAAGCACTGTATCATTTCTTTAAATGATATTTAAAGCAACAATTTTTTAATTAATTTATAAATATAAGGCAAAATAATGTATACATTTTTTTAAGTATACTGTACTATAATAGTATATTAAAATAAAAACTCAAGAAAGCATCGACACAAGCAAACGTTTGAAATTCCAACCCAAGCCGCGTAATGAAGGAACAAACACGTGCTGGGAGAGCTTTCCAATCGAGTGTTTTATATTGTTTTATCGTTTTTTTTACAGAAAACAAATAATATTTTCAAGAATTTTGTTAAGGTTGTTTTAATATTATTTAAGAAGACCGTTGAAAATTTAATCTAAATTATTATTTTTTATGAAAATAAGTTCTGACAATTTTTCATTTACTTTACCTGAAATTTAAGCATATGCGTCCAAATTAAAGTTATTGGTTAAATTAATTTTAGATATATTATAATGCAATTGCTTTTACCAATAGTTTATATTTAAGTAAGTGCCACTTGCCGCACCCGCCCGCATAGCTATTTTGTTATCAAAACGTTGGATATTAACTTTACCTTTACTCTTTCTCAACTCACATTTAACCTCTGTATATCAATGGAACCAACACAAAAAAAAGAAAATACACTAGCCCAGTAAAGCATCCAAAATTCACAGTAACGAACCCAAACCTGTGCTTTAGTAGGTCTAATAACAATCGTAAATAATCAATTTGGAACATTTAATTAATTTCGAAGTTGGGTCCTAATGGGCCTTCCAGACGTACATGCTTTACTGCACAAACCAATTTGTATACCGAAACCCGTATGTGTTTGTGAGTGTGTGTGTGAACAAAAAACGGTATATCGTGCAGTCCCATGAGCGAGGCTTATGGACTGTTGAAAAGGCCGCGCAAGCTAGGTTTTCACTGCGTTGATTGTGTCGTATGGATATTGCTCGAGTGGCTAAAGTCGGCCTACAGTCAATCGAGTTGTGAGCATTTTCCCAGCGCTGAGGATTTTACCCTACTTTGAGAAAGTTTCTGTGTTAGCTAATTGTCATTTTATCATCATTATTTACAAATAAATCATTAACGGCTAACTATTTTTTTCTAATAATGTGAACATTAATATGAGAGTAAAACTTTCTTTTCTGTAACCACTTCTTAATCCAAACGGTGCAATATTTTTTTTAATAAGCAAAAAAATGTAACAAATAATACTCATCATTAAGAGACTTTTTAACTGATACTACAGCAAGTAAGCAGGGTTGACAGTATGGGCAATATATTGCAAAATAGGCTATGGAAAAGGTAATGTTGCGATGAAAATTTTGATTTTGCATTGGGCTCCCATTTGAGCAATCAAACATTTAAAAGCGTTTTGAGGAACTTTAAAATATTTCTACTCTATAAACAAATAAAATATTGTACAATTATAATATTATAATTTGCTGCAAAAAATATTTGCATGATAAGGTTCATGATTTATTATTGCAGTAATAAAAACACAAATGGAATTATTTTATTCATTTACATAAACATAAATTTGGGCCAAAGTATTTGTACTATTTTTTGTCATAATAATCGAGAGTGTATCTATAAGTATAAATTTAAATTTACCGCCAAAAACATACTTAGAAATTAAGCGATTTGGTCGATGTATACTGGTGTATACTTTTTGCCAAACAACTTGCGCAGAATACTGACAACCATGTAGGTAAGTACGTGCAGGCCAAGCGAAAGGGGCTGGACTGTAGTTTACGCATGCATGTCTGAATCGATGGACACGATGTATTGTATAATTTCCTTTCTAGTTGCAATGTCCTGAAATTACTGCACTTCTTGAGTCGTGCGCAACTCATCCAGTCGTGCGTAATAATCTTGTATTATAATTCGAGAAAAGCGTGCATGACAAGATGGATCTTTATTTGCATAAACTTTTTGGAAATACAAGGTGTTTTGCTTTGAGTGTGTCAACCAAAAATAAGTTATATAAAACGTCATTTCAAGCAAAATTTGTTGATAAACTTAGGTCCTATTTGTTTTCAATATCATAATTTTTGAACATTTTTCTGTCAGCAATAATTAGCAACAATTGTTCAATTTTTTATTTTTAGATTGCCATGACTGTTATTGACATTTTTAAGCAAATTAAAGCACTTTTCAATTATTTCTAAATCATGATTAAGTAATTCAAGTTTGAGACGTTTATTTATCACACTACATTTCCTCTAATCCTTATTAAATCAATAAATGAGAACAAAAATACAAATAAACAAATAAACAAATATAACGCAACATCAAAGTAAATTTTCGCTTAATTTGAACATTTGCATGGATACAAGAATTACATCGATTGATAACGAGCGAGAGGTCCTTAACATCTGATGATCGTTCCTTATTTCTTACGCAACATTGAAAAAGCTTTCTTGCAATTGCGGCATTGTATTTATAGGAATATTATCACAAATTGGTTTTCATGTATGTGTATATGTTCCCAGAAATAATAATCAAGCGGATTCAGGTCCAAAGATCTTGCTTTTGCATTTTGCTAATGCATTTATTTGAATATTTAACCAGTTAATATTATTTCTGTCAAAATACGGTGGTGGCACATTGTGCTGAAACCTTATCCGAAGTCGAGGATTAAGTGGCAATGCATCAAGATCGTTTTGGATGAAATGTATGTAATGTTACGCTTCTAACCGATTTTCAATTCAAAAATACATTGGGCAATACATTATGGCTGAATATTTTACCCCAAATATTCAGGTTAAACCGTTGTTGGACATTTCTCACTCTAGAATTGCGTGGATTATCGAGGGACTATGCGTGCTTATTGTGAATGTATAAATTTTGTCTCGAATAAAGAATACAGAAGTAACAAACCTGATATCTGCCTCTATTTGTTTTAGACTCCAATTACAAAATTGCATTTGTATTTTGTCATCTCCATCTTGAAGCGTCGGAGCATACTGGTATTTGTATAGGTACATTACTTCCGGATTAAGCGTCCGCCAAACCATAGAGTTTGATACATTTATTTGGGCCGCAATACGTCAAACACTCAAATTGGGATTGTCTATAACGGAATCAATAACATTTTCCACATCAACAACATAATAAATTGGAAATGCGTTCATTAGATTTACTGCCAGTACTGAACGTAGTATACAAACGTTGCGATGTTCTGCTGAATACGGTTCGGGATGGTTGATACCGATTTGGATACCGCCTTACATATTCACGGCATGCTGCTCTATTATTTCCACGTTACAACCATACACGTGTACAATATTAGCGGATTCCAATGAACTTAAGCGCGTTTTTCTCTACTGCTAAAGAAGCAAAACATCTATTATCCATTATTATTTTTATAAATTTTGATTGTTATTCATTTCTTTTTATTGGAAATTGACAGTTAAAATTTCTGCTTTAAATTTCATTTTTTGTAATTTAAAAAAAAATACAATTTTTTAAGTTTCTCAAATTGTGGTGTATTTCTAGTTGTGAATACCAATTCTGGTTGCTTTTTTGTCCTAAATCGTATTTGTTTTATTTTCTAATAGATATTCCGCTTAATTTAATTTATAAACTAACTTTTTTGTTTATTTCGTCTTATAGAAATTGCAGTTTTTTTGCATTTTTTTTTAATATCGAAAGTTTTATCATAAATTTATGATAAATTGCAGTTCTAATAAATTGTCTGTTGAAAATTGGATTTTTTCACAAAATTTCTACCACAACTACAAAACTTAATCAAATTTGTAATAACAATAACAAATTTTCAAATTTTTTTTTATTTTGAATTTTTTAAAAGAAAATTTAATTAAATGTTGCAAATTTTTAATAGAATTGAATCAACGTTTTATAAACTTCAATTACATTTTTTTGCAAAATATTAAAAGAACCAATTAAATTTAGCACAGTTTTTATAAAAATAACTCAAATTTTCCAGTTTTTTTTTCAATGAAAGTTTACTTTTATTACTAAAATTGTATTACATTTTGAAAAAAATAAAACCCAAAAACCTTAAGGTTCAATCAAATTTAGACTTTTTTAATAAAATTTAAACGAATTTAATATATATATATATATAAACGAATTTTTTTACAGATATTATTGCCGTCATCCTTCCCAACATTCATTTTCTTTCTGTTCTATTTTCTTTCAAATTATTACTATTCATAGATTCGTTTACGTCATTCCTCCAACTTCTTTGAGGGAGTCCTTGTTTTCTTTGTTCAATCGGTATCCATTCTATTATTTTTCGGGGCCATCTTTCTTGTTGCATCCTTTTCACGTGTCCGTCCACACCAATTGATATGTTGTTTTTTTATACTTGTTATCTGTTATAACTGTTTCTGTTTTTATTTCCGCTATATTTCTGTTTTCATTTCTCTTTTAATATCCTATATTCCTACTTCTTTCAAATTTTCCAACTGCATCGAAAAAAGTCCATTTTAGTTGCTAACAGCTTTTCCGTTATGATTTACAAACATTCCATACTTATGATCGCTACCGTCAAACCGGGTTACTTGTGACAGTGCTGGTATCTTGAGAGAGTTTAAAAAATATTTCTTAACTTTTTAATACAGTAATCTGTTTAGCAATATTAATAACACAGAATATTGCCGGCATCGACATTCCATGTGCTGTATTGTTTACGAAATTTAACCGATATGTTACCACAAATTTCGTACTTTTAAAAACATCAAAGTAGTCTCACTTGAGACTAATGATATATGGTTTATTTAAAAATTGAAATTCCCCATTCTCATTGAACATATACTTAAATCATAAGATGTAAAAATGCCTTAAAATAGTGTCTGAAAAAGTTAAACCGCTATTTTAAGAAAAGTATATATTTACCGGATAAATTGAGATATGCCGCGCTTATACATAAGACAACTTGGAGCTAGATAATTTATTGAATTTATTGAATATAAAACTTTACAAACCGCAGTAGAAGATGTTGTAAATGGCAATTTGATTGTAAAAAGTCTTAAGAAAGTTTTTTGTGATTGTAAAATTTTTATGCAATGAAGGAACCAAAAAGAATGTTTTAAAATTATTGTTGAGAATATAAAAAAATTAAATTAAAGCTGTTATACAGTCAATTGCTTAAGGCAATACAAATAGTATGAGAAAATATTTAGAAGATATCAACACAGTAAAAACTCTTTCCATAAAGAGAGGGCGACATATTTTTAATAAAATGTAAACTTATTATAATGTTTTATTACATATATTTTTTTAGATACTTATTTTATAATATTGTTGCTATAAGAAATAAAAAATTTCCTAAGTAAGTTATTAATTTCATTATATAAACTGAAAATTACAATTTTTTTTTCACATGCTTTTATTTCATTATATATATATATATATACGAAATATAAATAATATATTATATACTCATAGTTTTCTTTTCTAATCTGGTGAAAATTAAAGTATAAATTATATTATTATATAATATATAATATGAATATAATATATTATATTCGGAAATAACGAAATGCGAATTATCAACGTCACATGTTCTATATTGGAATTTTTTGTGTTATTTTATTAGCAGGAATTAAAAATAGATGGTATGAGTTTAAATAAAATCGAGTCTTCATTCATATTGCCATAACCTTGGAGCGGCTCGAAGTTCGCTACGATCCAATCAACTAGGTGTTTTACTCCGCATCAAAAGAGACTCCCCGTGGTTCTCGTTCAACTGGCATTTTCAACATTTATTTAAGCAAAAAACATCAGACAATAAAATTGACACACTTGAATTTATTATCATAAAAAGAAGTATAACTTTGTTTAACCACTATACAAAAATTATCTCCTATTGAAATATTTAAAATATTTATGCAACAAAATGGGCCAGATGTCTATAGAAAATTAGATTGCGGCTTAGGAACGGAACAAAGTTTGCTACAATGTTTGCAGCGTTCTTAGTTTTTTAGCAACCTTGGAGCGCTTAGAGGTACGGAACGATGTTATGTTGCAAATCTGGACGCACCTTAAAGAAATCGAATATATTTTTATTGAATTTGTTTTTTAATAAATATTTTTAAGAGATTTTTTACAAAAAAGGTTTATACAATTTTTTAAATATCATTTAAGATTATATTTTAATGTCTAATAACTTCTTAGCGATTACATATATGTATAAAATTACCCCATTTTTCCGGTAATTTGTGACAGCCTATAAAATGTTAATTACAGAAAAAATATAAAACATTTTTATATATTGATAATAAGTCATACCTTACAAACGGATAAGGTATATCACCTTATCCGTTTGTAGATACAGCGCATCCTTTTTTTGTAAAAGATATTGTCAATATCGTCTCAAAAGTGTCTCAACGGGGTTAGTTTGACGGTACTGCGTAAAAAATTATTAACAATTTTAAAAACAGGTTAACCATCATTACCCTGGCCATGATAATTTTGGATCAAACAATTTTCTTAAAATTGTTTGAAAGCATTTTAATTTGTAAAAAGTTAGATTATTAATATTTTTGCTGTTGTTATTACGATTATTTTAGTTTAGTATTTAAATTATTTTTATTTTTAATTCCATACTAAATTTGATAATATCCTTATTTAAAAGTGGTTTGGGTACTGTTTCATTTTTTAATTGGGCATGTATCATCTAAATAATATTTGATAGTGAAATCTTTTGGAATTTGTTTCTTTAGACGTATCCGTTAAGAATAAAACTTCAGTCATTGTATAATATATTTTATTTCAGAGGCCATTGTTACAGTTACTTATTTAGAAATATATTTTGTTTGCAATTTGCATTTTGTAATTTGTATATTTGTATGTAATAATATATTAATGTAACAAGAAATGTTGCTTAAACAGTAAAGTTAATTATTTACTAATAAACCACCAATTAATTGCATTGTAAAATTTTACAATTTAAATTGGGTTGTGTGGTAACCTTTTCATCAATACATTTTATGGCCCCTCAGGCATGAATGATAACTAGCCGTTATCCTTTTGAAATTTTGTTGTCGCAGTTTTTTGAATTCATTTCCAATTTGCATGAATTTATATTTTACAGTAGAATTTAAATACTTTCTAACACCTCATCTGTTATTGAAATTTCAATGTTCAATCATATTTATTGTTATTTAACTTAAATAACAACATGAAAAGCATTTTAATTAAAAAAAGGAATGATTTGTTTTTATCTGTTGATTTGAATTACAAAAAAAAAAAATACACAAAAATAATAATTCCAATTACAGAATAAAAGTTTTATAAATAATTATACTTTTTGATCGATTTTAATAATAATAAAATAAACCTCCAGGCTTATGCAGTACGGCCGATGGAATGTTTGCGAGGGAAGCAATGATAGGCACGGCCAACACTATGATGAGTGACTGCATATATAGCCCCGCTTACTGGTACCATTTGCCATTGGGATACAATTAATAGCGCTCTAGATATCGACGCAAAATTTTAGAGTAATAAGCCATAACTCAACACACACATATTTAATTAGTTAGTTAATTTTTGGCAAATCAAGCTAACACATATATCTACATAAACACGGTTGAGGGACCTTGAGGTCGATGGTCAGTTGGGTAAAACCAAACAAATATAAATATTAATACTACTACTACTACTACTACTAGTACTACTACTACTACTTTTATTTTCCTGTCGCTGGGGGAAGCTCTACCAGCCTGTGTGTGGAGCTTTCATCCACTAAACCCCCAATCCACTTGGCGATGTAATTTCACCCCGGGATTGCCTTCAGGCATTACTTCAGAGTGAAACCGCCCGGACCTGCATTCTGCAAGCCCTAGTTATTTTTTAAAAT
>JARJEC010148369.1:0-11377 GCA_030264575.1 Tachinus sp. AB-2021 | reverse complement strand
AGCTGGGGCAGCATTAACGTCAATAGCTACGTTCGGAACGATTCGGTGAGGAGCGGTGTAATGGTCACGTGGCGCCTGTCAATGTGTACACTACACCATAATAAACAAACGTGTTTTGGTGTAAATGGTGTTAAAATAAATATTGTCCATTTGCAAACGGCTAAAGTGCATTTGGTGCAAAAAATATGTTTGGTGCAGAATAACGGAACGGAACTAAATCCTTAAATTTGTATTTAAATGCGTTGCATAATTTCACCACGCCTATATCTAAAGTTACATTTAATACTAAATTTATTTTAATGCTAAATGATTTGCGTAAATTTGGCATAAGATTCTGTAATTCAGCAACTTGGAAGTCATGCGCGTACACACTTGCAACATTTTCCCGTAACATAGCACAGTCGTGTAACATCAACCAACAAAATACCGCAACACGGGACTTTTGGAGCGTCCCATCGCATGTCGGTTTTATGCTGTCGTCAGATCAAAGAAATCTTGCTCTATGATGTTGCAGCATTGATGTTACGCGACGGTGTTGTGTTACGGGGAAATGTTGCAAGTGTGTACGCACTATTAGAGGATGGTTGGGGTTCGAATCTTAGTGGTTACTTTGCCTACATTGCACAGGTACACAATTGCGTTTAAAACAGATCAAAAAGGGTAATTTATGTGGTGCAGATTGAGCATATGTGCTCAGGTGTACAATAAAATCTTGCGCGTGCAAGTAAAAACTTAAAGTCACCAAAATTCTCGAAAGAGAGATAATAGTAATAATATAAATCAATTGTTAAATAAAAATTATTTAAGTCTTAAGTCATTTTTGATTTAAACAATTTTGCATAAATTTTAAATCATCAATAATAGTGATAAAAAATCATATGTGAAAAAATGTAAATCATTTTTATTTGATTTAAATCTTGTCAAAACTACTAAATCAAATGGAAAATGATTCAAATCAAGGCATAAAAAATATTTAAAACTAAATGATTTAAATCTCGAGTAATACATTTTTTTATTCATTAAAATATAATTAAAAAATTAAATAATTATTATGGGTAGGTACGCCCATGGATATGGAGCAAACTTCAGTCCAAACCAATGTTTTTCGCATTGTAACCTAAATTCAATTCGGTCACTTTAATTTGTGAATTTGTGATTGTTCATGTTGAAGAAATGTTCTAGTCTTCAAAAAATAATAATTTATTTCTAATTAATTTCATGATACTATAGTGCCCATTATTAATTTAAATTTGATTAATTTTTTAAGAAATTTACTATTTTGTAATAATAACAATAATAATAGAAATTTGTACTTAGACTAAATCTGAATGAATTCATGATATTTAATTATTTAATTTAACCAGTAGATAATTGGGAATGGAAGATCCTCATTTTGTACATAGAGCTCGTAAACGTATAAAGGAAGTAAAGGTTAAGGCGAGACCAGGTATGTTTTGAATTAAAATGGGTGTGTGAACATGAGGGTTATGATATTTTTTAGAACTTGGTACTAAGGAATCTTGGCTGCAACAAGGCTATGCTAATAATTTTGAGGAATTTTGGAAATTCACCGAGAATTGCGAGCGTATTAAGGAATCTGAATGCACTCTGCCTGAATTCGTTGAAACTTTCGAAAGTAAATACAAGCCCGTTGTTATATTGGAATGCCAACAGAATTGGCAAGCAACGAAGAAATGGACTCTCGAAAAGCTGGGTAAAAAGTATCGCAACCAAAAATTTAAATGTGGAGAAGATAACGAAGGTTACAGTGTTAAGATGAAAATGAAGTATTATATTAATTATATGCTCAATACTAAAGACGACAGCCCCTTGTATATTTTTGATAGCAATTTTGGAGAGGTATTTTTATCTTGCAAACTCCTTTTTAATAAAAATTACTTAAAAAGTTTTTTTTAGCATCCACGTCGTAAAAAATTGTTGAATGGCTATGAAGCACCATTGTATTTCCGTGATGATTTATTGAAATATTCGGGTGAAAATCGGCGGCCACCATATCGCTGGTTTGTGATGGGGCCTGCAAGATCGGGAACTGGGATCCATATAGATCCTTTAGGAACGAGTGCCTGGAATGCTTTAATATCTGGCCACAAAAGGTAATTTTTACATTTCCATTCCCGGTAACAATTCTAATTTTAATTTTGCTTGTATTTATGATCTGCTTGATACTTTATTACATTCTAGATGGTGTCTCTTTCCTACGCATACTCCAAAGGAGTTATTAAAAGTAACAAGTGTCCTTGGAGGTAAACAACGCGATGAAGCCATAACATGGTTCAATGTGATATACCCTAAGACCAAAGAACCTATGTGGCCCGATGATTGTAAGCCAATAGAAATCTTACAAGGACCCGGTGAAACTGTTTTTGTACCGGGCGGATGGTGGCACGTCGTTTTAAACTTAGATAACACGATTGCAGTTACGCAAAATTTTTGCAGTAAAGTGAATTTTTCAATAGTTTGGCATAAAACTGCACGTGGCAGACCGAAACTTTCAAAAAAATGGCTGAAAACTTTGCATGAAAACGAGCCGTTGTTAGCCGAAATTGCCGAACGTATTAATATTGAAAATCCGTGCGGTATAGCATCGGATAGTTCGAGTAATTCATCTTCAAGTTCTAGCTCGGATGCAGGTAGCTCGAATTCCGAGGATGAAGATAGTGGACAGGAATCGTTAACTGCGAAAAAGAAACGGAAGAAATCTAATAGTGGCTCGGAACTAGCGTATAAAATGTTGAGAAGAAATGTAAGTGATTTATTTCCACAAATGGCTTTTTGTAATTAATGGACAGTGCATATTAGGGTAGCTTGTATCTAACTTTATTTTCAAAATTAGGTTTGGTTTAAAATGTCTATTTATCGAAATTTTTTCAATTTTTGAAGTGAAACTTTTATAGCGAGGTACGGAGCCCAAAAAAAATGAAGCGGCAATTTAGTCAAAAGTAATGGAGATATTTATATATTTTATACAGGGTCGTTCAAAGTAATTCACACATTTAGGTATTTATACAGGTTTGTTCAAAATAATGGACACATTTTGTACAGGTTCGTTTAAAATACTGGATACATTTTATACAGTGTTGTTCAATCGACATATTTAGATATTTAATATAGGGATGTTCAAACTTATTCGATGAATTTTGTGCAAAAAACCTTCCAATTTTACATGTTTTATAGAGGGTTGTTCAAAATAATAGACGTGTTTAGACATTTTATGCAGGGTTCTTCAAATTAATGGACATATTTAGATAATACAGGATTGTTCAAAATAATAGACGTGTATAGTTATTTTATACAGCGTTGTTGAAAACAATGGACATATTTAATAATTTGATAAATATCTTATAAAACTTTCGAATTTGATTAATTTCTAGTAAATACATGTTTTTTATAGGGTTGTTCAAAATTATTGACACATTGATATTTGATAGTTTTGCAAAAAATTCCTTCAGATTTAATTATTTTATACAGGTTTGTTCAAAATTATTAATATATTTAATACCTTGTTCAAAATAATTGACATATTTAGATATTTAATAAATTTTGTACAATTCGGCCTTAATACTTTACATAATTTATACAGGTTTAAAATAAAGCGCGTGTTTAGATATTTTATACAGGATTGTTCGAAAAACTATGGACATATTTAAATGTTTGATAATTTTTTTGAAAAATTGCAGGCTTGATGAATTTCTTGTAAAAACTTTGTTTTATATAGGTTTGTTCAAAATAAACAACATATTTTATACAGGCCTATTCAAAATAGTGAACTATTTAAATAGTTCAAAATAATAGAGCAATTTAGGTATTTAATACAAATTGTTCAAAATAATTGACATACATTGGTATTTGAGTTCTGATTTTATTATTTTATACAGGGTCGTTCAAAATTATGGACGTATTTTAAATATTTTATACAGGATTGTTAAAAATAATGGACACATTTTATACAGGGTTGTTCTAAATATTGTTTTTACTTCTTTTAGTATGCTCAATTCCTACGATAAGCTCCAGAAGTTTCACTTTAATATGTGTTTATAAAGTAGACACACATTTTTTTATTTTTAAAAGGTTTGGTAGAATTAAAATTGATGTATATTTGTGTAACTAACATTTAAATTTTTAAATTTTTTTTATACATTTTTGGCAATAAGACACTTGCTTAGCAGGTTGTGTTATTTAACTTGTATTTGTAATGTGAATTTGTTGTTTTATTTCTAGAGTAATGATTCCGCCATGTCATCGCATGGACTACCAACACCAACAACATCTCCCAATCAGTTGCAATCACTTTTAAAATGATAGCGCCTTAGCACACGCTACACAGTATTAATTATGGACAAGGACAATTTATTTTTATATGATCTTTTATTGACAATGAAATGTCCTAACATTGTCTATAAAAAAGCAATGATGGAGCAATTTATATGACAGGTTTGTTTCAATAAACTCAAGAACTGGTTCGACCAGTTTAAGAATTTTATGTTTCAAAACAACTAATCAATTTTTAGTTATAGTTTGTTGTTCCCAGTTTGGAACTAGTCGACTTGTTTCTTGCCTATGAAGTACCAAAAGTTCTTCCTTCCACATTAAGGTTATATTTTTAAGTGATCCAATACATTTTTATTTGGAGCTAATTATAATCTAGAGCTATTTGATAAAATGCGTGTTTGAACAAACCTATCACTAATTCTTGCTCCATCACTGATTTTAGTAACATATGAAACAACATATTTAAGAAGGGATGTGATTTAATCCAATGAACCCAGAAAAACTAGCCAAAACAATAATTAATTGAAATTAAAAAAGAAATAATGTTGCAATAATTTTTTTGGTGGAGAAAACCTTGTGAGAGAAACGTTTTAATTAATTTGTTACGTACCAAGTTTCTCTTATGGCATGCTGAATATCTCTTCGTAAATCTGTTGGACTGTAGTGAATTTGTATTAAGTAATTTTTTAGGGCTTCCACAATGTGCCTTATCCAAAATCCACTGATTATGTATGTATATAATATATGATGTATCTATATACGTTCAGGAACACAAACGTACGCATGCGCAAATAATTTAATTTTAATAAAATTTTTGATTAATTAATTTTATAAAAATAATGTATTTAATACAACTGTATAATTGATTTTATTATTTATTCTTGTTTAGGTGTTTTCCAAAAAAATCTTTTTATCTAAAACGCATTGCCTTGTTGATGTGATCATATTATAGTGCCTGTGAATATGGAAATCAATTTGCTTGTACACAGTTTCAGCGCACCTGTGCCTTGGACACATATATGTATGTAATATATATATACTAGATATTTCCAACAATAAAGAATTTATACTTTTTTTGTTTCATTGTTTTATTCTGACAATATTTTTTTATTTTAACAGGCTGGTCAATTTATTTCTTTAATGAAACAACCTGTATGTTTTTATAAAATTTTATATTATAAAATATACTGCGTGTCCGGTGTTAAAAAAGTTTATTTTTTTTTGGCCGAAGAAATAGGTGAAAGAAGAAATTGAAAAAATCGTCAATCAACCAGGGTCAGTTTTGCAATCTAGGGCAGCAGTAGGCAACCTAAATGCATTTCCGTGCCACAAAACAGGTACTTTAAAGTACTCTACACTATGTGTGCCACTAAAGCAAAAAAAAACTTTTATACAGGGTGATGCAACATTAAAACTTGCAGATTTGAATGATGAATAAAAAACAAAATATATTTGTTTTAATTATAATTTTCTTATATTTCTTCAGAATCAAAAATTTAATATTGCACGGTTTAAAAAAGGGTTGTGTGAGTACCGCTGTACTCACAAAGGGTATGTAAACACGAATCACAGCGAGACACGACGAAATATCGCGAAACCCTCCGAACCTCTACAAACGAGGTCGAGAGCGCATAGCACAACCATTCATTTGAAGATGCATACTCTGACGTCACATAAACATGACTTACGGTCATGTGATGTCACAATATGACGCACAATAAGCCATAGTCACACATTTGCTATTACTTTGTTTACACATCAATGTTTCACAACTTATTCATAACCTGTACAGAATCAGTTTGTTAAATGCGTGTTAGAACAAAACACTGACAAAGGACAGGATGCGATTCAAATTCCATCCAAAATGCTGTGCAATCTGTTGAATAACTTCAAAATTTGCCTGGAAGAATGTCTACGCCTGAACGGAAATCATAATTATGGAGTTATTTCTGTTTTACAGCTTTTGCAAAATTGCTCTTTAGTTTGCCTCACCTGTATACAATACAAACTGTTACTTAAAAGTTCATATAATTGTGTCCTGAAAAGCTTGGTTTTTCATATACAGGGTGCTGCATATTTAGGATTATTTATAATTATATGGCTATATGTAATTATATGCTATTATACACAAACTATGTGCAAAACACCGGAAAACTCATAAAAAAAGTGCACAAAAAAGCTTTGAAACGCACAAAATTGCATCAAAACATACCAAAATGCCGCAAAACACGGTTTGCAAGGACGTGCACAGCACAACTATTCAGTTGCGAATGTATGCACATACACTGACGTCACATAAATATGTCTTGCATGTTTATGTGACGCCATAACTTAACGCTGACGTCACAATCTGACGCTCAATTTCCCAATAAACCCCGGCCACAAACCAATAGCACAGGTGTTTATAAATCAATAATATTAGGCAAGTGACGCCATTCATTGTCAATACACTGAGTTAGTCTATTTGTAAAGTTTTCTCAGTATAATTATGGGTATGTCGGCTGTTGCTGGTCAAATATTCTTTTTCTAGTAGGATATGGTCCGTTTAGGATATGTGCAAACAATGTATTTCAGATAACTTTATAAAAAGTAATCTTGAGTGACTAGATCAGTCGAGCACACAAAAAATTTTTATGTCAATTTGTCAATGTATCAAAAAAAAGTGTTGGTGTAATAAAATGTGTTATAATGTTAATATAAAGAATTAAAAGTAATTGCACTACAAATGAAACTATATTTATCAATATTTTTAAAATAAGCGACCCGCCCAACCGCTGTGTGATTAAAAGCTTGGATATTATCCCCACCTGTTGTTATTATTCAAGCTATAACAACAAAACAATTTAATGTCAGTTTTCAAATAATAACAACAAGTGGGGATTAATGTCCAACTTATTGATGACAAAATAGCTGGGTGGGTGGGCGGGTCACATAAATTGAAGCTTTTGGTAAAGGTAATTGCTGTTTATAAATAAAGCTATGTTTATCAATATTTTTTAAATATGCGACCCGCCCGCCCGCCCAGTTGCTGCGTGATTAAAAGATTGGATGTTATCCCCACCTGTTGTGATTATTCAAGCTATAACAACAAAGCTATTTAATGTCAGCTGTCAAATTATATCAAAAAGTGGGGTTAATATCCAACCTATTAATAAAACAATAGCTGGGCGGGTGGGCGGCCCACATAAATTAAAACTATTTATAAAAGCAATTGCTCTACAAATAAAACTATCTTTATCAATATTTTTAAAATATGTAACCCACCCACCCACCCAGTTGATTTGCCAACAAAAATTTTTATATTATCTCCACCTGATATGGTTATTTAAACCATAAAAGCATAGAAAATAAAAGTTAGTTGTCGAAAATTATTACAAAAAGTGAGGTTAATATCCAACCTTTTGATGAAACAATAGCTGGGCGGGTGAGCGGGCCACATAAATTAAAACTATTCGTAAAAGCAATTGTTCTACAAATAAAACTATCTTTATCAATATTTTTGAAATATGTAACCCGTCCGCCCCCCCAGCTGTTTCGCCAACAAAAAATTGGATGTTATCCCCACCTGTTATGATTATTTAAATCTAAAAAAGCATATAAAGTAAATGTTTGTTGTCAAAAATTATTACAAAAAGTGGGGTTAATATCCAACCTGTAGATATAAATTAAAACTATCGTAAAAGCAATAGATCTACAAATGAATCTACCTTTAATAATATTTTTCAAATATAATAATATAAAATTGCAAGTTAAATTATAATTTTTTTATTTGTATGTTGTCTGAACTTATTAATTAATCTAATTAATTAAAGGCATGTAAATTACTAAAGCAAAATTAACAGTTATGCGGGAAAATACAATAGATTAGTGCGGTATGTCGCTGTCATTCAATGCTATAATTTTCCCATAGTTAGTGCATTTGTAGTAAATGTTTTCTTTGCTCCCCTTCCCCTTATTACGGCCAAATCGATTGCCTTTTTATCGTATCGAACATTTGGTTATTTTTAGGAGATTTATGGAATTCACATTTTATCAAATAAATTATGTCCAGAATTATATTTATCAGACAACACTTGCTACTTTACATAAATTATATAATTAAATCATTAACGAGTAAATTATTTCCCGTTTTAATTAGTTTTGATATGAAAATACATTTAAGTGCAATTTTCATACCGCATTCCAGTTTAAGAACGGTTTGAGAAAAGTTTATAAAAAAATATACATAAATAACTTCGAAACTGTTTTTAAATTAACAATGAAAATATTAAAATGAATAAATTGCAAACATTGCGAGATTCATGTAAAACTTGATGAGAATCAATGACAATTATGAGAAATTTTTTTAATTAAGTAATGCGATCAAAATGAATTCGTTCGGACGTACAATTTAATTTTGAAATAACAAGATCTAAAATGCGATTGTTTGTTATTGGTGACGATCATAATTAACATTATTAAAAGTCACATAACTTGGGTATGTTAAAGTCACCAAGTAAGACATTACTTTCGTAAAAAAAATTAAATTATTTAAGTAACTCCAAAAATGTTGAATCACTAACTTCAAAACTGGCTGGTATGTAGATATTAAATAAGTATGTGCATACTAACTTTAAAACAAAGAATATCTAAACACGAATTTAAATTTAGAAGTATCAATAGTGCATAATTTAATGCCATTCTTAAGGCAGCCTTCATTGTTAACGCGATTGCAGTCATAAACCTTTTTTTTTTGTTTTTATTTGCGTGAACCCATGTTTAGGTAGGTGGCCCTTTATGGAATGATGCAATTTTTGTAAACATTTCTTTTATTGTTCTTACACTGGAATCGGTTGAATTTTGAATTTCATAATAAACGCTACAAAAATAGTTCCGCAAAAAATACGATTTATAAAAATTAATAAAACATATTTGTTAACAACAAATCGAGCTGAAAAAATTATTTCTGAGTACCATATCCCTTATATTATCAATAATGATTTATTTGATATCTCTAAAATAAGAATGACACTAGAACTACCCCAATAATGGACAACCGCCTAAAGGCGGTCTTATGCAGTCTTCTTCTTCTTCATAAGCCTTGTGTCATCCAGTGCTGAATATAGGCGTCTTCTAGTCCATTCCATGTCTCCCTATCTTGGGCTGTTCTCATCTTTCTTAACGTCGTCTATCCATCGCATCTGCGGTCTTCCCCTACTTCTTTTGGTTTGCCGTGGTCTCCATTTCATCAATTTATGTATCCACCCGTCTTGAGTCAGTCTTGCAGTATGTCCAACCCATCTCCATTTGAGGCTCCCAACAACTACTAGGCATTTACATAACTCCAAATTATTGGTTTGTAGCGTCAGAAAATAATGTGCGTCTCGTTGAGCTTCAAAATAAGGTGTTTGTGCTTCCAAATTGATTTTTCTGCTTCTAAAAAAATGCAATTTTTGAACAACAACAGTATTCTTCTTCTTTCCATGCCTTATCCGCTGCGGATATTGGTGATCATCATGGCTATCATCACTTTATTGACGGACCTTCTAAACTGTTGGATTGATGTAACTCCAAACCACTGGCGCAGATTTTTAAGCCAGGTTATTTGTCTCCTCCCTGAACCTCTTTTTCCCAGCACCTTTCCTTCCAGAATAAGTTGGAGTATTCTATACCTTTCTTTGTGCCTCATAATATGTTCAAGGTATTCTAGTTTTCTGACTTTCACTGTCATCATTATTTCAGGATTCTTGCCAACTCACCGAAGAACCTCCTCATTCGTCACTCGAACTGTCCATGTAATCTACATTATATAGCAGTATTACCAAGATATTATTTTTGAATGTTTTTTATTATGTTTTCCAAATTTTGAAATAAGAGGACAAGGGTAAGAAAATTACCCTCAAAATAACCTACAAACAGTTTATTTATTAAATTGGTATTCTTCAACTTCAAAACACTTGAAGTCATTTAACATATTGTGCTCTACATTTTTTTTACAAGCTTTGCAATAAATCCCAAGCTTGGAACTTTGTAACCTGCTTCTAAATTGCTTATCATGCCTCAAAAAAGCTTGTAATTGCTGACTCTAAACTATTAATTAAAAAATTTTAATGTTTCAGATTCCAAAAACTACTTTTAGATGTTTTTTTGGTTTATAAATCGCTGTATTTGAAATGCATTTTGAGCTTTAAAACTGTTACTTTAAGTGACCAACAGCAAAATTGTGCAGATTGTGCTTTAGAATAAATTCTACCTCTATTAAAATTACATTTTTGAGCTTTAAAACTGCCATATTTCATAACCAATTATAAAAGTTCAAATCTTTTAGCAGACCACTACCTACAAATTATTTTTGTTTCATTAATTATTCCTGGTTTTACAATCAAATCTTCCTGCTTATATGTTGCATGTTGAGTTTTACTGCTATTTTAAATTACCAGCTACAAAACAGTTTCGGATTTTGTGCAAACTGCTATCTAAAAATTATTAATACATATTTTGCTAACTACCCTGAAGTTTAACACGGTTTTTTCTGCTTTTGAATTGCATATCAAGCTTTAAAACAGCTATTCTTTCGGTACCAGCTACAAAAGAACTGAAGTCTACAAACATTTAACTACGTGGAAGTTAAGTTTAGATATTTTGCCAAAATTGTTGAAGCATAAAACTAATTAGTTTTTTGCTCTAAATTGTTTTTGAAGCTAAGGCAAATTTGGTATTTTTGACACTACAAAACAGTAGACTTTTCCTACTTATTTCATCTATTTTTTAATAATGCCTACGTTTAGACTTAAACTTAGCTTTAAATTGTTTTTGTTTTAACTTTAAAATTGCTCTTTCTGTGCACCCATTTCTTAGTTTTAGCTCATATGTTGGCCAATCAGAAGCTTCAAATCTAATTTAATTTGTCTCTCTTTCTTCTTCTTCATTAGCCTTGTGTCATCCGGTGCTGAATATGAGCCTCTTTTAGTCCCTTCCATGTCTCCCTATCATGGGCTGTTCTCATCCACATGTTTCCAACTACTTTCTTAACGTCGTCTATCCATCGCATCTGTGGTCTTCCCCTACTTCTTTTGGTTTGCCGTGGTCTCCATTTCATCAATTTATG
>JARJEC010148338.1:0-13484 GCA_030264575.1 Tachinus sp. AB-2021 | reverse complement strand
TGATTTATTTAACCAATAATTTACATAAAATTTCTTATTCATATTTTTTATGCGGTTAGTTTATGATTTCTATGTAAATAACTCGAAACATTTAGTTTTTTTCCCCAAAATATTCAAACATTCAAAGGAATTGTGCTTTGTTGTTTTAGGTTTTTTTTTTATAATTTGTTAATGGGCACTGAGCGAAGTTCCTTCTCGATCAACTCTTGCGATAGTCAGTTCTATGCTTGCATTTCAGCCACTTTTTTATGTTATTTGATCTAATTTGCTCTATCGATTTGTCTCTTTTTTTCTGGGTTCTGCTGTAGCTTTATTTTTTTCACACAGTTTTTATATTTGATTGCAGCTACCTATATGGGCATTACTCCCGCTATTATCTGTAATGTCTGTTGAGGCGGTCTTGTGTAAACATATCATCTTCAAAAACATCTTTTTGAATCCTTATCAACCGATTTTTGTAGAACTGCACTTCCACATTGGTGCTTTATAGAGCATCGCCTCGGCTATAATTTTTTTATATATTTTTTTTTACTTTTTATGCTTGTCCGACAGTATGCGATTTATTATATCAAAAGTTGTACAGTTGTATTGAAGTACAGCATTCTACTTGCTGCTATTTTAAGTTCAGCCACGAAATTTTAATAAACTGTACACTATACAACAATTTGATATAATAAATTTCATAGTAGCAAAAATATTTATAACCAAACGATTTTCAAAAATTACAGTACAAAGGGCGCAACTGCATTCTACTTTATAATTTCAAATGGGATCATAGGTCATATATAGTACCGTTGCATAGGTAATTGAAAAAGAAAAAGGTTTTGTTTGAAAAACTTTTTTATAAAGTCAACCGTTTGCTGCGAAAATATTAAAAACCATAGAAAAAACAAAAAATTTTAACAGAAACAGAAATGTGTCGATATATGGCTAACTAATGGCCCTAATATTAACCCCTGCGGGACCCCTTCTGTAATATCGATCAACACATTATTCATTACCTTCGTTTCTTTTTGTGAAGGTAGTTAAAGACTATATTTTTAAGATATTAATAGATTCCTCTTGTTACTACGTATTAACTTCTTCAAACGATAAGATTTATAGCATTTTCAATGTCTAAAGTAGCTTCTTCTTATTTCCTTTCTTTCATTATCTCTTACTACCTTTTTAAGCCATTTACAATGGAACTAACTTTCCGAACGCCGCTCTGGACCACCTATTTTTTTTAATTTTTGTTTCTAGTCTGGATTTTATCATGAGCTTACTGGTAGTATATTAAAGATACATTCGTTTGAATTTAAGCTTTCTGAATAAGAGTTTTTCTTCCGCATCAAGTTGAACTTTGCCGTTTTCCAGTTGGCAAGGAAAGCTTGTTTTTTCATGTGGATAAATTCACACATGTTAAAATAATAAGAACAAAGTTTTGAGAAGGGTTTGCAAAATTATTATGTGTGTTAATTATTCAAAAATACAATAAATTAATCAAGATATGAGATATGTACAAAAATCGAAAATATTGATAAATATGGTTATCAAATATCGAGTAACAGTAAAACTATTTATTGCAAGTCAATATTATACTTGTACACCTGAAGCAACACAACAGAGAGCGATTTCCTGTGCGGCCAGGAATATATAAACAATAATTGCTGGCTCGGCACAGGTATCGTTCGATACGCAACAATTAAGTATTTAGTAAAATATTGTAAAAATATTCCTGAAATCGATAATTGTATACAACATGTTTGGAATTGTCACGAAAGAGAAAAATGTTGAAAAATGTTTGCAAATGGTTATCAAAATATCGAGAAATTCAAATGTTTGTGAAACGTTGTAAAGTGTTGCCAAAACTTAAAAAAACGTTGGAAGAACTAAATAAATGTCAAAAAACATTACTACTATTGACAAATCTAAAGAAAAGTGAAATGGGTGTAATATGACTGCTTACAAAAGGTTTTGAAAATATCGAGGAACGCAAAGAAATTATTTATTATCAAAAAAAGCTATGAAATATTAACGAAGAAATGTTGCCAAATATTATAAAATGTTTGAGAAATATATGTTCAGAAAATGTCCAGAAACTGAAAAATATTGCTGAGCATTATTTTGTTTAGCAGGTTTGGCAATTAACCAATCTTTTGCAATATTTCCGACCTCTTTCAGAAACTGCGCTGGAGTATTATCTAGTTCAAGAGAAATTTTCTTGATTTTATCGGATTTAGAACTCGGGCCAATTCTTCCTCGAATAGCACGCTATTACTATTTTAGCAATTCTACATATTTGATAGTACTTATGCTATGATCTTTTCTTATCATATAGATAGTTTGCAAAATTAAGTGATGCTTTAAATTTATTCACTGACTGTACTAACTTTTGCAATTTGAATATCCATTCAGTTTATATTTTCCTTCATAGCAACCTCAAAAGTTTTAAAACAATTGCTTGCATAATCTTTAGTAAAACACAAATGTGGCCCACCACGAAAAGATTATAATTAGATGGCCCCTATAGTACGCTATTTACATAACAAGTTTAAGAATCGCCCGAATTTTAATTTTGTTTAATTGATGTTTCAAAACTAGCTGAATAACAAGAAAAATAAAACCTTTAAATATTATTTGTTATTATTCTTGCAGTAATAATAAATGATATTTTAGCATTGCAGATGAATAATTAACATTTATGTAATATTTGTTGTGTTTATTAAATATTCAATTAAAACTTAAACTGTTAATTTATGTATTGTTTATACTAAAATGCACTTATTTTGAAAACAATTCACTTAAGACCCACCTGCTTTTAATACTTCATGGATTTTACGATAATAAAATTGTTCTGTTGCGAAATTTTTGCAAAACGCTTTTACGGCCCATAAAGTGCCATTTTGCATGATTTATTTCTCCAAACATTACTTCATACAAATTGAATGTAACTGCTTTTTAAAAACCATAAATATTAACTCGTTCGAAATCTTAGAATTTTATTTAAATCAAAACATTATTCAAGTCCATCCGTTAAAAACGAAATCCGGCCATTAATCAAACTATTATAAATGATAATAATAACAAGGTTTTGAAACAAGAGCTCGGCATAAATCTCTCGGATTAACGTCGCGGCCAAAAAATTTTTAAAATAAATGGCAGTTGCGCGGTCTTTCATTTCTCCGCGTAATAAATCTCTCGTTCCTTCTGAAATTAGAACGAAATAAACAACGAGTTGTAAATTTATTTGGTGCACCGTTCATTTTAAAAACATCAAGGAATTCAATAATAGCCTGTATTTACTGTTGAGTTTAAGTGGTTTCTATTGGTTTCTTTGAAATAAAAAAAAACTGGCGGCGTGTAAATAATTGTTTGTAATAAAAACATCGTCATTATCTGCTATAATGGAGCTCCTTAACCTTATTGATATCGACGGCAATAAAGGTCATGATACTGTTGAACTGGTCATACTATTTAAACAAGTAGTTTTATAAATCATGTATGCACAAATGTTACAAATTTAGTAGTAAGTAAGTAATTAAGTTTTTTTTTTCTTGTTAGAAGTAATTAAACGATGTATTTTGAGTAGTACTTTGCATACGTGAAAAAGTCCAGGCAAATAACGTGCAGCACGCATTATTCAATGAAATTGGTTATATAAATATGTTTTTTACTTACTTTTGGCTCAATTCTTACGAAACTCAAATTTAATAGGTTCTAGAATTTTTAAAATAATACATAAATGCTGCGAAAATCTTTTACGAATACCAAATCGTTCTAAAATCATAAATAAACTGAATCTGGCAAGATTACTACCACGAGACAATGTTTATATTTTTTTTAACTTCGACCTCGAAAGTGACATTTGTCAGTTGACAACCGGAATTCTACATTTCTCGGTCTACTAAACCGGAAAAACGAGCAAAAAATATTTAAAAATAATAATTAAATTTTATGAAAATTCAGTTTAAGGGGGATTACCTACAACAGTGTATGAATAGTCCTTTTACAATTTTTATATTATAATAATGAATCGAATCACAAGACAAGGTTATCTACGTTAACTTTGGTTTGCAATTTATAAACTTTAAGTGAATTGTGTAATATGCCGCCAGTAACGTTATTAATATTTCTTACATATTTTACTTATTATTTAAATCTTAACTTATTAGACAAACATCTAGCGTGAAAATTTCTTAGTTTGTAAATAACCATTTGCGCATCACATCATCCGACTTTTATTGAGGTGGCGTAAAAACGCCACCTCAATAAAAGTTTGTTATAACTTGCCTACGTTTAGGAAAGCATGTAAATATGCACGGTGTGCCTAAAGAAGTTTTTTTAAAGAACGTCAAGAGTCCTCGGAGAAATTATTTTTGCGAACACATAGTAGCATAGTAGGGACTGACTTTATTTCTCCTTAATCGGCTATTTTATATCTCTGGGATATAAGCCTTTCTTTTACTTCAAACCTTTCGCCTTTGTGCTACTTGGTACCAATTTAAACCCACTGTCCGTTTGATGCTGTTTGACCATCTCATTTGAGGTAATCCTTTTCCTCCATTACTTATTAATTACCTTCATTTTATTACCTTGCCACTACATTTGTGTTGTCTTTTCACGACATATCCGACCCATTACCATTTTGATTTTGCTCGTCCGTTTCGCTATGTCCTGTATGTTTGTTTTCAGTCTAATTCATGTGTTGGAAGTTATACCAACTATTGTTCTCTCTAACGCTCTTTAGTGTACACTTTATTTATAATTTTCTTTATTATGCCATATCTCGGCTACGTATGCTTATACTGACAATATACACTAATTCTAAATCTTTTGGTTTACTGTATATTTTGATTTGCCTTACCCATGTGATTATCGGGCCTAAGTAGTTATAGGTCTCCATATTGCATACCTATACGTTCTACTTGTATTAGTATTATTATCGTCCATTTTATCATTTGTCATATACTGCATTTGCTAAAATTGGTCTCCAGTCCTCCAGTCCTATGCTATATGAACCTTTTTTAACATGCGTAATAATTCTCTTTTCAGTGTTTTGTAAAGAGCACGTCATTCTCTAATCTTAGATGATAGAAGGGACCTACAATTCATCATTTGTTTAATGTTTTTTATAACACAATATACAATAAATATATGTTGTTAAATATTTAGGTGAGGATGATTTAATACTCAACAATGTTGATAATTAAATAGTCGGACTAGTGTAAAAACGAGTTATAAAAACTGCATTTGACATTTATTTGATCATTGCAATCCACCTAAGAGAAAGACCATCGGGCTTCACATAACACTGATTCTGCCATACTTTACTTATTTTTAATGATAAAATGACCGCTCGAGATCAATTCGTTGTGCTTTATTTATATTCGACCACTAATGCTTCTCACGCTGCTATAGTAGATAAATGAGGCGAAAATGATATGTTAAAATTCTGCTACTGCCAACTTCTTACGGATACGGACTTAATGTAAACGAGACATTATATAAATAATATATCATGTTCTTGAAGATTTCAAAAAGTTATCTAGTAAAATAAATGAGTACTTTCGAAACAACAGAAGCGATTTTTTGACATACTTGATAATGGGTCCTAGGAACTCTTAAAATCCCCAAGTTGTTATGAATGTTAACTTTGTATCATCTAATATTGTCTATAGAATGAATTTATCTTCATAGTTTCAAACAATCATTTTACATTTAGGATTCAGTTTGCTTCTTAATGTGCCTTTTCCGCTTGACGAACGTTGGCAATTCTTTTCTTTGTTAAAAAACGCGACATACATATTCGTGGACGTTTGGACTATATTTTGTCCCTTAACAGTTTCAGTATGTGGAATATTACTTAATATACTCAAGCACTTAAGCGGATACGATTTTGGCATTGTTAAGACCTGGGGTATAGGTTTCTCTTACCCTCAACATTGAAAATATTACTTTGCATAGATCATTTCAGACGGGCTGTAACGATAATAAATGCGCCGTGGAAAAAAAAATAGTTGATAAAAAGTCTATTTTCCGCACTAATATCAGAATGTGCTATTGCAGAACAATTTTTTTTGTTAAGTTAGTAAAACTATAAAATGTAGCCAGATATTTTACACGTTTCTTTAGTTAACACGTTTGCTGGTAGCTCTATTTATACTTAGGATATCTCGCGATTGCTAGTGAAGGTCTTCTACTTGTGTTATAAGTTTAGAAAATATATATTTTTATTATTGTTTCTTAAATTTTAAAATGAAAAAGTTTTTTAATTTGTAATAATTGAAACAAACGTATTTTCTTATCATACGTGGTGCGTCCCAAAATAAATAAGAATGAAGCATAAACTAACATTTTTCGGAAAAGTTTTAGGATAGACTTGAGTGCTGGTAGATATTGCTATCAGTAAGCTGCGGAATAGCTACCCACTCTTTTCTACTCAACACTCATTTTGTTATGCGATAGGGTTATTATTTCTATCCGTTGCAGAAAATTAAAAATAATCATTAACCACAAAGTGCTGTTAACTTTGATAAAGTTGACAAGAACTGTTTTGAACGTTCTTCTTCTTAAAATGTATTCCATACCAGTTTGCTATTTTCGCATTTATCTAGACCTTAATGACTGAAGCTGGGAATATTATCAGTACGCTAGGTGTTTGTGCCAGAACACAAGACGCCTACCAATATTTTTATTTCTACCAATCTATCTATCCTTGGACTCCTAGTGAATACAGTATAATAATGTGTTGCAAATTAACGATCAATAAGTACTTTAGTTTCAAAAATGGACGAAACCGTTGTTGTCGACATGGGTAATGCAATGTCCGAATGTTGGGGTAGGTTAGGTTACCTTAATTTTTCATATCTACCTTTGTCTAAAAGTGTTACTTAATAACGAAGCTGTAAGCATAATAAAGCACTTATAATACAGACGTCTTAAATCATTTATTAAAAATATAAAAATGGAATTTCGTAAGATGAAGCAGGCATCTAACAACAGTTTTCGTCTTTTCAACAAAAAAGCTAATGCGACTACATAATCAACGCAAAATTATACCATGTGACTATGCAAACGGTACTAGATAATAGATATCATAGATGCAAATTTATTGTTTTATTATCGTACACCGTCAGTTTGGTATGTTAGCTCGATGTGTTTACAACAAACTGATATAATAACCATACATGACAAGATATTGACAACTCATTCTTTTAGAAAGTTGTGATTATTAACAAACTTTTTCAGTAAGTTCTGAAAGTTGTACTAAATATTTTTTCTAAGTGTGCGTTTCAAGTGGCAATAAGGCAATAAAAAATATTCCCGGCTCGATACCTCGCGGCAATAAACCCGTATTTAGCATTGGAATTATGCAATTGCGTTAGGTCTAGAAAATAATCCGCGCGATAATAAACGTGTATATAAAGTTCGCGACTAAAACGGCAGGTTTAATGTTATATGTCCTATCGTGATTGCGAACCATGAAGTGGTAATGTTTACGGCACTCAGCCATTATTATGGTCGTTCATAATGTCCAGTATTTATAAAGGATCATGTACTAACTTTAAACCTCACATTGTTATTACTCGTATCAACACACAAACACGTTAACTGCAACAATGTTTAATGTGCGGGCAATTTCAACTAACCCAAGCGACTTATATCATTTAATTATATATGAAAAAATTATTGTGCAGGTGTGTGCGTTATGAAGTGATTTCACGCACGACCGAACGCTGCGGACTTTTATTATTATGGGTGTGATTTCTAATTACTAAAGGGAACTGCATTTAAGTTTATCACCATTGCTATCATAGTGAGACTACAAGACGGGGGGAGGGATGAAAGTGCTCCCCAGGAAAAGGAGGGCCGGCAGGAAACTGTCGAAACTCCCCTCACATCACCCAGCGACGAAATCCAAGAGGTACTAAAATTCTGCTAACTATAATTCTGCTTTAATGGTCATATTAATTATAACATAACCCAAATCGTAAAATTAATTGCCGCGTACTAGATATTTACTATCGACCTTTTCTATTTGTTTAACTACTAACTAAACAAAGTTTCCAATTCTTTTAAATTTTCTGTTTACAGCATTTTTGCAATTCTTTGAGTAGGCTTGAGAATGTTTAACAAAATTTGCACCATTGCGCGTATAACTGCGCAACATTGGGCTGCGTGACATAATATTTGCATTAAATTACATTGACTACATTATTTGATCAAATTTTATTTATGAGCATGTCGAATTGCTTCACATCAATCATTAACATTCGTTTGAAAACAACTAATCAAAATATGTACAACTACATAAATTAATTACAGACCACATGTTTTAATATGCCAATTAATCTCTATTTTAATATTAATTGCACTTTCGAATTAATTAAAACTTTAACGGAAGTGCTCGTTGTACGTAGTGAAATATAAAAGGAAAAACTTATTAAAATAAATATCGTAGATAAATTAACATTGAAGTGTTTGTAAATAAATTTCTAAGGCGGTATATTTTATGGGATGTCGGTAATGTTTTCCAAGAATTATTATTACTGCAGCAACTTTAAACAAAGATGTAACGTCGCCACTTAAATTGCCCCCTTGCATTAGTTAGAATGCAATTACGGTGCATGCTGCACAATAAAATCGATAAATTATTTAAGTTCTGCCATCATTTCAAACAAGAAATTTATTTCAAACAGCATTATTTCTCAACCTTTTTACAAACGTATTGTGTGACGTATTTGTTTGAATGTTGCCGCGACCTAAATATTTATCTAATCTTTGATTAAAGTATTTTTGAATACGCCTAAAATCATCTCACTTTTTTCTATCGAATTATTGTATTCAATTTAACGTTTTTCTTTGATTTTTTTTAAATAAAACTTATAATTCAATTTTTTCGTTTTTCAAAACTCTGCTATTTGAAAACATTTTGACTTTTTTCAATTCTCGATGGCATTTATTGAAGCTTATTATGCATTTTGCAAACGTGTTTTTGTTTTTTTATATTTTACATTATTTTATTGCGATATTTTAACATTTTTCGACAAATTGCACATTTTTCAAACATTTTTCTTATTTTCTCATGTTTTCTTAACATTTCAAAAATTTATATCTATTTTCTAATATTTTGTCAAATTTTGTTTGTTAAATGTTGACCATATTATCAACATATAAATGCCAATAATTTTTTTTTGTATGATTTCAAAATTTTCAACATATCTGTTCGATAATTTGACATTTTTAGCTATTTTCTAACATTTTGTCAAACAAAATTTACAAAATATCGACAGATTTTATCATTCTTTATGATTCATCGACATTTTGCAAAGATTTTAAAAGTAAAGTCTTCAATTCTTAGATTTTTTTAGGTTTATTGACAAAATTTTACGATATTTTCTTTAGATTATATTATTACTTGGCAGAATTCTGGTAAAGTGTGGCTTGTCTGATTTTTAAATGGAGGTACGAGAAACCCGCGCCTAAACGCACCAATTATGTGCGACTGTACATTCCCAGACACAAATGCATATATGTTTCGTGAACAATGTACGTCTATTATTAGATATTATAATACAAAGCGCTCTGCCGGCTCTGTGTTGCGGACCGATGTTTCGTCTTCCGTGTCTGTTGAGTAAATGTGAAATTTCACCAAAATTGTACACGTTGCCCTTTCTCTTATTTTACGAGCTGCGCAAAAAGCATAGTAAACTTTTCGAAAGTTCGGGCGGTCAATATAACTTTTTTTCGTGTTTTTTTTTCAATTAAGTATTGTCCGGTTTCCAATTTGTGACCCCTGGAACAGTCAACACACTGACCAAATGAACCAAATTTGTTCTGACGTGAGATGAAATGATTTTTTTTACAATCCATAGATTTTATTTTACTATGTAATATATATTTGCAGTTTTGCTCTTTAGTACGAAATCAATTGTTATCAACTTCAGATTTTAGTAGATTTTAGATAATAAAAGAAATTTTCTTTTGTACTCTTCGGTATGATTCAAGCTGATTACTTAAAATTTTAATGTTTTCCGCGTTCTGGACATCAATTATTTTGTGTCAATACCTTTATACCTATATGAGTATCATTAATACCATAACATTATCTGATAACATTATTTTCTTTTTTCGTATCTTATCGTGTCTGTTGAATGTTCTAAGAGATTTTGTAGTCAAGGGGAATTCTCTTATAATTTCACAATTAGGTATAGAAATACAAGTGTTTCAAATATAATCGATAAACATGTCGAGTGTGTTATTAAGTACATAATATAATTACAGAGATTAAAAGGCTAAGCAGATTTACTAAAATATTGAAACGATATAATAGATTAAGTTATTGAATCGAGTTCAACAAATAATTGAAATTCTAAAATAAAAAAGTATTGTCGAAAAATGATGAGAATTTTTTGAAAAATATTTAATATTTCTAATGATTTCTCGAGAGTAATAAGTAATACAAATTAAGAAATATCAAAAATGGCAAAAAGAAAGATTTGTTTGCAAAATTTTACAAAATATTGAGAAATCTTTTTAAAAGGTGTAGAAAATGAAACAGGATTATAATCAAAGAGATGTCGAGAAACATTTAATGTAATTGCTTCTTTTTTTCAAAACGTCAGAAATTGTTTTGAAAAGTCAAGAATTTTGCAAATGTCGGAAATCTATTATTAATTGAGAATGTTGCAAAGTTATCGACATTCAATTAATGTTTTGAAATATTAAGGAAAGTTAGCCAACAGTGAATAAATATAAATCAAAGAATTTTTAAAATAATTTAAAAACATCACAATTATTGACAAAATCTTCAAAGAAATTCTAATAAAATGTGATAAAGCAGCACGATAAGCTGAGAAGGTTTTGTAAAATTTACTAAACTGTCTCAAAATATTAACAAACTGTTGAAATAGTATAGAGAACTTCTCCAATAATTGAGAATGATAAAGTATGTATAGTAACGTGATGTGCAAAATGTTTTGTCGATTATTGTTGCAAAATGTTAAAGACATTTTGAGAAATTTTTGGGCAATATTGTCTTTTTTTAATCATTGACAGCTGCATATTTCTATTATCTTATAAAAAATTGTTATGATTTTTTTTTGTTATTTATTTTATAATCAAAATATTCTTTAAAGACTATTTACTATCGATTTGAAAAATAAATATTTCAATCAGTTTATATTTTCTTGGAAGTCCCGTTTTAGTTGAAGTGACTTTTATTGACAATTACTGTTAAGCGATTGCTTCCTTCATGTTACACCTAAATCTAAACAGTTAATTAGTTAATTAAAAATATAATTAGAACATGCAATATTTTTTAAATACTAATTTGCAACTAACTAAACGCTTCCGTGGAGTATATAGGGAACAATGTAAACACACCTTTCTTTAAATTAGCCCATTAAAAGCAGTTTAATCCGACGTGATTATTTTGGTCCCGGGTTGGGACCGCTACTCCCAAACCTCTCTCGTTCAAGGTGCGAAACACCTAATTACTTAATGAGAGAGTTAATTTTAGTCCTGTTTATTGGCATGCATTTAACGCGATTAACACTTCGTCCTTTCTATTGACCCAATTCTAAAGCCACCAGGTGCTCATCGACACCTGTCCACCTGCGAAACAAACAGCCACTAATCTACAATTAAATAATAAACGACACCTGCTGCGCAACTAACTATTTATATTTATAACTACATTTTTTCAATTAAAATAATATTTAATGGGCGCAATTCTGTACATAATGGGATAAGTGATATTTAATTTATTCAATGCGTAAAAATTAATGACACGCCGCGCCGCACGCAATTATTTCGTGCTGTAAATCAGTTATTATTTATATTTTGTTTAATTCGAGTAAATGTTTCTTTTTATAATGTTTGTGGGGGGGTCGCACACACACGATACGGTGGTAACTCGACCGAGTAAATGGCTCTATTTAATAATATTCCACCGTGCTCAGTTGCTTTATTTTATTATTGATTGTATGTGTGCGTGTGGATTTTGTTTTACCTGGACAATAGCATTGTGATATGTATACAGAGGGTTTAGACAGGAGAAGAGAAATCTACCTTTATAATGTGATGATAATGAACGGTCATTATTTTGAGTTTTAAAATGTTTTGATTTTGATATTTGTATATTTATAATAAATAATTATTTGATATAATAATTTTATTAAGCGCATAAACATATAGTGTATTTGTGAAGTCTGGTATGATCAAATTTAATTTGATAAGGATGTAAGGTTTCCCAATTTATTAACTGTTCATCCTGCGAATTAGTCACGATAAACGATGTTATGTCATTTTGATAATGGGATATATTGACAGTTACTATTGATAATAATGAATTGTAATATTGAAAATATTAATAAATTCTTAAAAAGAAATTCAATTGGTAAAGTTTGTATAATATATAAGTTAAAAAAATGCATTACTTAGTTTTGCATCTTCCATTGTTATTATGTTTTAAATATAGCAGATAGCGCAGAAATTAAAAAGAAAATTGTTGGTTTAAATAGTTAATTTTTCATTCAACTTTTCTGTTATTTTCGAAAATAAATATAAACCAAATAAGTAACAAATGATCGAAACAAAATTAATGAAGTGGAAAATATAGAAAAAACACGAAATAATTAAGAATAAAATAAGAATAGACGAAAAATAATGGCATTCAACTAATTAAAGTAATCAAATATACTTAATCACCACGACTTGCAGTCCGAGATCCCTGACTCAAGATCACTAGGGAATGGAATACCGAACATAAAACTAGATGGGTAGTAATTAGTGATGACGACGGAACCGGATACAGAACCGGTATCCGGCGGATCTAACCAATATTTTAATGAAAAATTTGGTTCTAGTCGGATTCGGCCGGATCCGATTTTCAATATATAAAAGTATAAAAATGTCAAAAAGTAAACGGCACAAATAATAGAATAAAAAATATATTTAAAAAAATATTAGAATATTTCAGAAATCTTTAATAATGTGTCCACTATTAAATTAATTAATTAGACAACTCCCATAACATTTTTTTTATGCAGCGACAAAATACATGTAAAGTAGTCTCTATTAAGGGAGTTTTAAAATAAATGTACGTAAAAAAAATTGGCCAAAAGTTACTAAATGCTTGCCCGACTATTGCCCAAAGTTTTTCCGATAAGAAACCTTTATTTTTTTTTAAGAAAACAATTTCTTCAGTTTTCGATTTTATTTTCAATTCAAGCACAGATAAGCAGTTATTAAATTTTATTAATGCTATTTTAAAATTTCAAAATCATATTGTTTTGCAACAATTTGTATCTTTTCATATTAGAAAGTTAGGAAAACATTCTAGACAATGTTTTTCTCAATTGAGCTTTAGTTAAATAGCTTTTTGACGATACAAAAACTGAAAACGTATAATTTTGATTAATTTTTTTCAATTAATTTTTATTTTTTTTTAAATTATGAGAAATTTTGAAATTTTTTTGTGTTAAAAATAAAAATTTATT